>JAWQEG010007379.1:5000-43212 GCA_033782935.1 Petrolisthes cinctipes
AGGATAATCATTCAGTTTTTACGTCTGGTATTCGTCGTGAGTTTCTTTTGCATTAATTGTCCAAGGATATTTTTCGTCTGAATAGTGTTTCTTTTCCTCTCCAGTCGAGGGCCCACAGCGCGTTCATTACCGTAAGACTCGCCATTACCGTAAGACTCGCCATTACTGCAAGACTCACCCAGGACCAACACGACTCGTCATTACTGCAAGACTCGTCATTCTTCACTCGTTACTCACATGGCCACCCCTCGAGGAAAGGACCCAAATGTGCAATAAACCGGGCTTCCTGGAACTTGGTCTCGATTGGCAGTCTTCTGGCCACCACTCGTAATGAGGCTCTGGTATGGGTGAAGGAACCAACGACACGGACCAAAAAAATAACGAGAAATATTTAATTAAAGAGGGGAAAATATATGATGTTACCGGTGAACTTGGAAGGTGGTAGATTCCTCATAGCTGTATCATTTAGAGAGCTTACCTCGGTTTACGTACGTCAGTAATTTTCCAAAATCCCCTCGTCGTGTATTCAAATCGTCTATTTTGTGGCATAATACACCTTCATGCTGACCACAATAGTTTACCCACTTAATATTATCGTATAATAATGAGGTGGTTGGGGTGAGGGAGGAGAAACACCCACATTTACTTTTGATACCCCGATGAAAACTCAACACTTTAGACCGGTGTTTTGGTTTCCTTCTGATTTTCCCTTGATTTTTCCACCGTGCAGATTTCTTCCGTGTGTATTATTTCTCTTTCATTTAAGGGGGTAATCCACTTTTGGTACATTGGAGTGCCTTGATTCCTCCAAACTATGCCAGGAAACAGGACCAGATGAGCAAAAAAAAATGGTATCCTGTTGCCTGGAATAGTTTGGAGGCATCAGTTGCTCCAGATTTACCAACACTGAGTTTCCCCCTTTAAATGCTCATTACTCCTGCTCGTTCTTCTAAAATGATGAAACCGTAATTTAAAGTAACGTTCTTCAGTCATACATCATACTTCAAACGTTTTTATAATTGTCTTTGCAGGTCTTCTCTTCATTAACGTATTCAGTTGTGAGTCTTCTTAACTAACTTGTTCCCTTTGCATTCAGGTTTTATATTTTTTACACGTGTTCATCTCTCCTTCCTGTATACTCTCTCACCTTTTCTCTCTGTCGTACCTATTATTTTTCTATTTATTTCAATCGTTTCTTCTGTTTCTCCTAATATTTCTTTTCTTCCACTTTCTCCCTCCCTCCCTCCCTCCCGTTGACCTTCCCTTTTCCTCTCTCTCAACTTCTCCCTTCTCTCACCGTCATTTCAGCCTCTCCCAACCATAAATTTAGGTCTTTCCATTCAATATCTTAGCCTCTCTTCCCACACTGCTCATCGATTTAACCCCAGTAGCCTTAAACTTTCTTCTCCTCATCTCTCATTCCACACTCGCTTCAGCCCTTTCCATCCCCATTATCTAACCTCAGCCCAATCATTATATGCGTTTCATTTCATTCCCAGGTTTCTTTATCCCAGACCTTCCTTTTTCATTCTACTTTTCTCTCTCCTCCACATTCCTCCTCTCTCCTTTTTCCCATTTTGTTTTGCTTAACTTTCTCACTTAATAGGTTTCATTTCCACTCCTCCCCTCCATCTTCTTCCTCTCTTACTCCCTCTCTTCCCCCCTACTCCCTTCTTGTACCCTTTCTTTTCTTCCCACTACGCTACCTCCCTTCTCAAGCCCTACTTCCTTCCTGACTCCCTTCCCACTTTCTCTTTTCTTTATTTTTTATTTCCTTCCCATTCCCTCCCATCTCATCCTCCTCCTTCTCCTCCCACTCCCTCCACTCTCATCCCTTTTCTTCTTTTCCCATTCTCTCTCCCTCATCCTCCTTCTGCCCCTTCCACTCTATCTCCCTCTTTCCCTTCCTTCTCACCCCTTCCTCTCTCTCTCTCTCTCTCACTCGCTCTCCCTTTCCCTCCTCTCTCACCCTGCCTTCCTTCCCTCACTTTAGGTCACCTCCCTTGTCATCATTCAGTTCACTTGACTTTTTATATTTCAGACTCCCTTTTCCAATTCTATTTGTTCATTCCTCTTCCAAATTTTTCCTCTCCTTCCCCTTTCTCTTTCCTCTCCTCCCTTCCAACTCTTTCTATTCCTCCCCCTCTACCTTTCTTCTTCTTGTCCCTCTCCTCACTTCGATCTGACCTTTTCTCTCTTCCCTTCTTTCCTTCTCTCCTGTGTTATATTCTTTCTCTTTCTTCCCTTAAACCTCTTTCCAATCATCCCTTACCCTCCCCCCCCTCCTCCTCCTCCTCCTCTTCCTCCTCCTCCTTCTAATATTTTCTCTACTTTTTTGCCTCTCCTCCCTTCAAATCCACTCTATCCTTCGTCCTTTTCTCCTCTCTTCTTTTACCTTTTCTCCTCCTCCTCCTTTTCTCTTCTACCAAAAGTGTATTACGCCCCTGAAGGGACCCTGTGTTGTGGTCAGAAAATTGGAGGTAAATGAGTCCTTCAAATATTGCCCTGAAACACTACCTATATAGAAGGAGCAGAAGGAATCAGAAGCCTCCAATTTTCATACACGATCACGGTCTGTTGGGTTTGAGTTGTACAGTACAGTACTTTCACCCGACGTCACTTGTTATTATTCTCCCTTCATCTTTCGTTCTCTTCATCTCTCTTACTGTCTTACTCATTCACTCACTGTGTTGGTTCCTGTCTCTCCATCATATTGTCTTTTGTGTTGTGTTTATCTCCTTCTGTCACACACACACACACACACACACACACACACACACACACACACACACACACACACACACACACACACACACACACACACACACACACACACACACACACACACACACACACACACACACACACCACTCTCTCTCTCTCTCTTTTTCTCCTTCCATCCCCCTCCCCCTTCACTTCTCCTCTCCCTCAGCTCCTCTCTCTCCCTCCCTATTTCCCTCTCTCTCTCATCCCCCTGTCCTCTCTACCACCCCCAAGTGTTGACAAGTGTTTCGCCATATTCTGTGGGCAAATGTTGACAGGGGAGCCAGGCAGAATAAAAACACCTGCTGCGTAATCGTCACTCGGACCACCTGCCACTCAAATACTTACAGTGCGCGAATCGAGGAGGAGAAAGAGGAGGAGGAGGAGGAGGAGGAGTATATGTGAGTGGGGGATTTTATTATTATGAGTCGAGGAGGAGGAAATGTGAGTGTGATATTTATTTCTATGAGTCGAGGAGGAGAAAGAGGAGGAGGAGTATATGTGAGTGTGATATTTATTTATATGAGTCGAGGAGGAGGAAATGTGAGTGTGATATATTTTTGCTAAGAGTCGAGGAGGAGGAAATGTGAGTGTGATATTTATTTCTATGAGTCGAGGAGGAGGAGGAGGAGTATAATATGTGAGAAGGATTTTTTATTATTATGAGTCGAGGAGGAGAACGTGTGAGTGTGATTTATTTTGCTATGAGTCGAGGAGGAGGAGGAGGAGTATATGTGAGAAGGATTTTTTATTATTTTGAGTCGAGGAGGAGAACGAGTGAGTGTGATTTATTTTGCTATGAGTCGAGGAGGAGGAGGAGGAGGAAATGTGAGTGTGATTTTTCTCTGTTAGGATTGGGACTTTTCTGAATTAATGGAGTGTTTCTGTATCATAAGTAGGTTTTCTGTGTTAATGGGACTTTTCTCTATTCGTAAGTTTTTCTGAATTAGTGTGATATTTAGTAGGTATGGGTGATTTTTTTTATTACTATTATTATTATTTTATTTATTATTATTTTTTTTTTTTTGTAAGATTGACTTCAAATCAGTAAATATTTTCTCCTAGGTACGATATTCAGAGAAGAATACAGACCCAAAAATTCTCCCTTGATAGAAATTTTCCACTTAGTTATGAACACGTGCTGTAGATACACACAAGTCGATAGGTATAGAAATAGATTTGCTTTGAATTCAGAGGAAACAAGTGAGCAGATTACAAAATGGGCGAAAGACAATTTGCAAGAGTAAGGAGAAGCAACTGTAAAGGGAGAGGTGGTTTAGATTAGAGAAGCAACCGTAGAGTGAGAGGTGGTTTAGATCAGAGAAGCAACCGTAGATGGAGAGGTGGTTTAGATCAGAGAAGCAACCGTAGAGTGAGAGGTGGTTTAGATCAGAGATGCAACCGTAGAGGGAGAGGTGGTTTAGATCAGGGAAGCAATCACAGAGGGAGAGGTGGTTTAGATCAGAGAAGCAATCACAGAGGGAGAGGTGGTTTAGATCAGAGAAGCAACCGTAGAGGGAGAGGTGGTTTAGATCAGAGAAGCAATCACAGAGGGAGAGGTGGTTTTGATCAGAGAACTATATTATGATTTATTCTATAACCGAGAAAAATACGATCACTTGACTATATAGAGTAGCATCCCAGTGACAGGTGAAATACTCTGGCATTAGGTCAGTATGAAATCATAAGAGGAGGTCACTGGAAAATGAGTGTGTGTGTGTGTGTGAAAGCTAATATGTGTGTGTGTGTGTGTGAGAAAGCAAATATGTATGTGTGAATATATGAGTGTGTGTGTGTTGTGTGTGTGTGTGAGTAGGCAATATGTATGTGCGTGTGTGTGTGTGTGCTGGGATGAAAGAGGTGCGAAGGTATGGGCAGAGGAAAAAAAATAAGGACTGGAGAAGATGGAAGAGAAGGGAAGAGTGTGATGGAGGTGAAGGCCTCGGGTGATAGAATTTGGAAGGAAAGAGTGTGCTGGGGTGTCTGAAAAAGTGAGTGAGAGAGAGAGAGAGAGAGAGAGAGAGAGAGAGAGAGAGAGAGAGAGAGAGAGAGAGAGAGAGAGAGAGAGAGAGAGAGAGAGAGAGAGAGAGAGAGAGAGAGAGAGAGAGAGAGAGAGAGAGAGAGAGAGAGAGAGAGAGAGAGAGAGAGAGAGATGAATATAGAATGAAGATAATTTGATAAAAAGGATGTGAGAAAGAGAGAGGTGAGAAAGTGTGATAATGGATGGATGAAAAGAGAGTTAGAGGTAGGAGAGGAGAGTGTAAGGGAGACAAGAAACGACTATGACAGAGAGGGAGGGGAGAGAGTAATAGAAGGAAGATGCAGAAGGATGAATGAAAAGAGAAAAGGAATAAGAGAACGAAAGAAAGGATGGAAGGATTGTAGGAAGGAGGAAAGGGAGGGATGTAATAATGAATGAAGGAAGGAAGGAAAGAAGCAATCAGGCATGCAAGGGAAGAAAGGAATTTGATGGAGTAAAGGAAGGAAGGGGGAAAGCAAAGAGAGAATGCATAAATGAAGGAAGGATGGAAGGAAGGAGGGAAGGAAGGAAGTAAGGAAGTAAAAAATGAACCTGGAGGATACAAGGGAGAGAAAGGAAATGAGAAAACTTAGAGAAGGAAGAAGAGGGTGTAAGGGAAAAGGAACTCTACAGTGATTAAAGGTGAACAGGGGAAGAGAGAGAGAGAGAGAGAGAGAGAGAGAGAGAGAGAGAGAGAGAGAGAGAGAGAGAGAGAGAGAGCTATACGTCAGGGTGAATATATAAATTAAAAACAAAACCAGTTAATGAGAGAGAAAAGAGAAAAGTACAGAGAGATTAAAAATTATATATAAAACAATAACAAGAATAAGGACAGAGAGGGAGAGAGAAACGTAAGAGTAAGAGTTGCTTGCCAAATAAGAAACTGAGATTATCCTAAAAATGTATATATAAACAAGGCAGACTCAAAGAGATGATACAAAAGACCCACAGGTAGAGAAAGAGGCAGAAGAAAATATTGACAAAACCGAAAACAAGGGAATATCGTTTACACAAAAATCCCTTGGGTGGATTTTTACCTCCACAATGCCATGAATGAAGGAGCAAAACCACATAACCACATCAAAATAGAAAAGGTGTTATTACAGAATAGATGAATGAAGGAAGCATACACCTGTCATCAAGATATAAACGTGAGGTTGTCCTTAGATAATTTTAATTCTCCTGGGCGTGAATGGATGAAGTTGAGGACTGACGATGAGTATAGTTTTCCCCTCGCCACTTACACATTATACCCACCACCCTAATGAGAACCCTTGTCGCTAGCCCATAAGACTCGTGGTGGTAATGCCGATGACGGGATTAAAATGATAACCCAATGGATTATATGGTGTGAAGTGAAGGGGTGAGAGGGAGGAGAGTGCGTGTGTAAGATGAGGAAGGGTGGTGGTGTGTGTGTGTGTGTGTGTGTGTGTGTGTGTGTGTGTGTGTGTGTGTGTGTGTGTGTGTACGGGAGAAGTTGAAAAATATAAAAATTAGATACAGAAAAACGAGTCATACAGGGAGATGGAGAAATTGAAAGATAAATATTATGTATTACTTCATTTCTCATTATTCATTTACACAGTACCTTAGGACAGTGCTGGCTGATTGGTGATCTGACAAAAATATACAGAATTTTATATATTTTTATGTATTTATTAATTTTTTTATTAGGTTGGGTGAGCTTCGGTATAAAAGCAAACATTATCATTCGAGCTTTGTATCTGTATATTGTGTGTCTTCATATATTTCATAATACTGCCGAGTTTACCATATAACATTTTTAACTCTACAGTGTCTAGTTGCTGATACAAGTATACCCAGATGATTGAAGAGAAATAATGTAGCCCTAAGATGAATATAAACTAACAGAGGAGAACTGTGTATGGTGAGTCCCCAAGCCCCTGTCTCCTCCCTCATGCACTAATGGCTCCTCCCTTCCACTCCATGGGGATTAAAACTGATTAATTCATGTAACTCGCATGGACACGAAGGTCGCTGAACCCTGTCTTCAAATGAGTGTTAAGCTGTTTGATTCTTTTGTACATGAAACACAGAGACAATTACTATTATTATTATTATTATTATTATTATTATTATTATTAGTATTAGTAGTATTAGTATTAGTAGTAGTAGTAGTAGTAGTAGTAGTAGTAGTAGTAGTAGTATCATTAACTGGTTGTACATTATTATTATTATTATTATTATTATTATTATTATTATTATTATTATTATTATTATTATGTTCTATTGCATTTGACGAGTTACAAAAAAACCCTAGATCACTTTAGAGGTATTGTTTAATTAAAGGGGTCGTTTCATGAAGGAGTATTAGAGGGCAAATGATTCCTCCAACTATATAATATACTGTATGTCATGAAACAGACCACTTCAGTATACAAGGAAAGATTCT
The DNA here is from genome assembly GCA_033782935.1 of Petrolisthes cinctipes. Taxonomy (NCBI): domain Eukaryota; kingdom Metazoa; phylum Arthropoda; class Malacostraca; order Decapoda; family Porcellanidae; genus Petrolisthes; species Petrolisthes cinctipes. The sequence continues at coordinate 12,197 of JAWQEG010007379.1, forward strand.
GTTTTCTTGCATATTTCAAAGGGGTATGTGGACTCCAATTCATCCCAAACACACGACCCAGTTTACCAAAGGAGAGGTATATAAAAGGTTCTCTCCCCCCCTTAACAACCTGCAGTGACTATAGAAGCCCTTGTCCTCCCTGTCCCTGTACACTCGTTGCATATGTATGTACTGTTGGAAGTTCTGGACAATTAATCATCCCACCCACCTGCAGCACAACACAACTCGAAAGCTTTCGTGTTTATTGTATTGCCTTGCTTTGAGGGGCAATTAGTCAGTGATGTTCGGGTTTTCGAACAAAATATGTGGAAAAAAAAAATATATATATAATATTATATATATGATATAAAATTATTAACGATAAGTAAACTTGAGTGTTATCTATCAAACGGAAGGCCAGCCGTAGCCTCGTTAACTATCTAATATAACTCGCTTATTGAATAAAACTGATACATTGTTATGGTAACCCTAGTTTTAATGCTTCATTCGCATCTGTTGATAAGAATAAAGGTATGTCGTAATGGATAGACTTGAAAGAGAAAGCAAGGCAATTATAACCAAAAATGATAATTCGTTTTTATATTAAATATTATATTCATCCTCAAAATATCATTATTATTATTATTATTATTATTATTATTATTATTATTATTATTATTATTATTATTATTATTATTATTATTATTATTATTATTATTATTATTACCGGTATTATTATTATTATTATTATTATTATTATTATTATTATTATTATTATTATTATTATTACCGGTATTACTATTATTATTATTATTATTATTATTATTATTACTGGTATTATTATTATTATTATTATTATTATTATTATTATTATTATTATTATTATTATTATTATTATTATTATTATTATTATTATTATTATTATTTTTATTTTTATTTTTATTTTTATTATTATTATTATTATTATTATTATTATTATTATTATTATTATTATTATTATTATTATTATTATTATTATTATTATTATTATTATTATTATTATTATTATTATTATTATTATTATTATTATTGTTATTGTTATTATTATCATTTTCACTTTTATAATAACATAATAAGATTACTATCAGTGCCATACACACGAACAATCTTGATTCAGCAAAGTGTGAGACTGAAGTGAAAATACCTGCAACGTTATTTTATCTCATATTTATACCTGGTACTCATATCGCTAATACCATCTTCTCATCTAAAAGAGTGAAATTCTATTATTAAAACTTCGTGAAGAAAAGGTATATTAATTCACATACTCCTCACTAGGAAATTAGAAAAATAGTTGTCATTCCTAAAGTGAAATATGTTCGTCATACTCATCCAGGATATTTATTCATCCAGGATATTACTCATCCTGGATATTTATTACTCATCCAGGATATTACTCATCCAAATCGTGATGAAACTGCGTGTGAACTGTAGAAATTCTTGAATCCGTTAAACATGAAAATAAATACTTTACGCTCATAATTCTCTCTCTCTCCTTCTCTATCTCTCTCTCTCCCTCTCTATCTCTCTCTCTCCCTCTCTATCTCTCTCTCTCTCCCTCTCTATCTCTCTCTCTCTCCCTCTCTATCTCTCTCTCTCTCCCTCCCTCTCTCTCCCTCTCTATCTCTCTCCATCTCTCTCCCTCTCTATCTCTCTCTCCCTCTCTATCTCTCTCTCCCTCTCTATCTCTCTCTCCCTCTCTATCTCTCTCTCCCTCTCTCCCTCTCTCTCCCTCTCTCTCCCTCTCTCTCCCTCTCTATCTCTCTCTCCCTCTCTATCTCTCTCTCCCTCTCTATCTCTCTCTCCCTCTCTATCTCTCTCCCTCTCTATCTCTCTCCATCTCTCTCCCTCTCTATCTCTCTGCTTGTGTGTGTGTGTGTGTGTGTGTACAATTGCTCTGGTAACGTATAATTAACCTTCCTCTTGGCTTGAAATGAAGTAGGTAATGGCACAAGAAGTTTTGCCAGACCCACAAAAATTACATAATTGTAGACTATGAGGGCAAGATGCAGAGTGAAATTAAAGGTTGGCTGGCTACACGGTGAACAAAAACTTTTAGCTTGAGTTGCCTGAACGTGGGCCTGTAATCACTAAAGATGAACAATGTAGGTGGTGAAAGACAGGAGAAAACATTATTCTGGATATATAATTGGTTGAAACATACCAGGGCTATTACGTATGCTTGCTGGAGAACAGAAGAGAAGTCGTGGGGAAATGATATAGTTTTTATTGTGTTCGGGAGCAGCAATGATCCAGAGCTTCCGGGAGTGTTTTCTTTTAAGGTGAATTGAAGGGCGTATAGTCTGATAAATTGAAAGTTGCATGTTGCCCTGAATATTTATAAAGAATCGCGCTAACTTAATTTTCTTGACTTGATGGGTTTTTAGCACAATTTGGAGGAATCATTGTCTTTCCAATCACTCAAGTAGTTTATGACCTCCTGTGAAGATTAGTCAGAATCCGTTCATGAATCATTGAGTTATCTTGTTCACTGACCAACTGACAAACGATTAAACATGTGTGAAAGAAATTGAATAATTTTGAGCATGATAGTGGTCGTGAAGATCTGCCACGGGAGAGCAGGCTATTGGGGATACTCCCGATACATAAAAAAAGAAATGCAGACACCTATTAGGATAATGTGGAAGCGTTTTCTCATCCATTGGACATCATAGAAAAGGTATATAAGCAATGGTGTTTTTTGGTTACAAACTATCTTCCAAAAGTACCTGTACGCCACTATAAACCTATAAACTTTTTTAATTTTTTACCAATATTTAAAAACAAAGTACAATTTTAAACTGCATAAAACAAGGAAAACCTTTACTCAAATAAACATTTCTGTGGGAATAATAGGTTTCAAGGTAACAGTAACCTGATCTTTATCAAACAATATCCCAAAACATAGTTTTCTGAAAATTCTGAGCATAAAAACGTAAATGACTTGAGTACTAGTTGCTCAATCTTAAAAAAGTTAATGTACACTCGCGGTCAGAAATTGTGTCCTGATCCCTTGACACGATGAATCGCAACTAGCCATGCATTAATGATTCAAACAAGTGTGTGTTGTAGGAAGACGCACAGTTGTTCGAACCTTCAAAGCTACGCTGTTTGCGATTCACCTTGTCTGGGGATCAGGACACAATTTCTGACCGTGAGTGTACATTGTAATCTTTGTTTGAATAGGAACAAATTGTGTTATCCAAACTGAAAATTTAAGAACAAAGATATTGTAATTATTGTTTTTAATTGCTTTGGTTCATTGTGTGTCAGTCGGATACTTTCATTTTCTTTTATAGAGAAGAAATGGAGTATTAAATTGGTCCCTTGTATTTGAAAAAATACGAATACTGGGACGACTAGTTAAACTTTAGAGACGGACAGGTAAAATTACTTTTATGAATTAATTAAAAATATATAATAACTTCTGTGTCACATCTTTGTCTACCAATTTAGGTTTCTAGGTACCTTATACTATAGGCTATGTATAAGGTTCATGAAAATTGAACCAGTCTTTCATTGGTTTGAATGAAAAGAGGGTTTCTCCCCTTAAGTAATAGGCTTTTTGTTTCATACAGACTTACCTTACAGTTATAAACACGGTCATGGTAAGGATAAGTTGAAGTAAATTATTTTTAGTCTTAGTTTGATTTCAGGGATGCTTTTTATTTCACTCTGTCTGTTTCCCTTTCACCGCGGGCCCGCATTTTTCTTAATTTTGTAAAGTGCGCGATGTTTGGTCTGTCTTCAGTAATTCTCCCTCCAGTTTTATCGCTGCTCTTAAAAGTTATTCCATTTGTGTGATTACCCCCTGCCGGCTGAAGTGAAGTGGAATATTTTTTTTTTTATATTTATATCGCTAATAGTAATAGTAGGAAAAAAATTCACTATGTATCCCATTTGATTTTTTCTTCTGTATTGCAAGTAACGGGTTTTAGGGTAGTAGTATAATACATCACAGTTATATATACTACTCTTAACTCTTTACATTTGTTTGTGCTAAGAATGAATAATAACGTTCACTCATAACTTATCCTAAAAGGGGAGCAAGATATATTATACTCACAGTAAAATAGAGACTACACAGGTCCCCCAAACTTTCCCACTAAATAGATCAATGGTAGGCATAATGTCAACCTGTTTGGAATGTTATTGAAAGTTCACTATTGAAAGTAGACTGTATCTCATGTAACACAACGAATTACTTTCAGGCGCTTGTTGAAATATTGTATAGATTTGAATCGGGACCCCTCCATTTCACCAACAAGAAATTCTCCGCTTAAGATATTTGGAGATAATTGAGTCCTTCAAATATTGCCACGAAACCCCACCTACATATAAAAGGAGCTTGTGTCGTGGCATAGTCAGGAGGAATCAGAAGCCTCCAATTCTCATACACGATGACAGGGTCCTTAATACTGTACCGTTTATCTGACAATTGACAATCCATATCCCCGGCTCCATCTCCCTTGTGTGAATTTGTGATAGGCTCGTGTAATAATTAAATGCTCGGAGGGGAAAAATATATCGCTTTGTCTGGGATTCTCGAGAACGTATCCTGAACACAATACACATATTATAATGCATAGAAACCAAACGGCATGTATCGCTGATGATGCGAGGATTTTTCTTTCTGTGTGTGTATACGTTTAGGGAATGGAATACGTATCTTGTGTCGAACAGTATTATCGTCTATTGATCTGAGCTATTGTATATCCCTCACGTTATTGGCTTACTGAAAGGTGAACTGAACTGTGCTTTCATCTGCCACGCGTGTAAATAGATTTATTATGAGATTTTGAAAGGCCATGAATACTCAAATTTGTCCATAGCAGAATCATTTTTATATTTATCTTTGTACCAATGTGCTGTCATCTGTGTGTGTGTGTGTGTGTGTGTGTGTGTGTGTGTGTGTGTGTGTGTGTGTGTGTAAAACAAAAACAAAAAAAACTGAAGGACATTTGTGAATAAGGGAGATAGATGCTTTCATAACCTATGGCCTCGAAACTGAAGGACTGAGGTTGAAGGAATGTTATGTGTCGGTCGGTGCAATATAGAACCTTTTCGAGCCCAGTGTGAATGAAGCCTTGCCACTTTTCTCTTCCCTCCTTCTGTTCTGTATCTCGGTCGGTCTCCACCTTATATTTTCAACGCGGAACGAATATAGCATTTTCATCTTTTCACACGAGCCCTTTGTGCACTACGTCCCCTTCCCCTCGTCCATGTTCAGTAAATCACACACACACTCTCTCTCTCTCTCGCTCATTCCTATTCATACTCTCACACTTTCATGCCTATATTTTTGTTAACACTTTGGTCGGTCACACTTTCATTCCTACTCATGCTTTCATGCCTACTTTTACTCTCACTCTCTAATATTTTCATTCCTACTCATACTCTCACACTTTTATGCTTATACTTTTATTCACACTCTGACACTTTATTCCTTACTCTTCCTCTCACAATATTAAGCCAACTTTTATTCACACTCTGACACTTTTATTCCTACTCTTCCTTTCACACTTTCATCTCTACTTTTACTCTCACACTCTGACACTTTCATTCCTACTCCAACTCTCACACTTTCATTCCTACTACTATCCACACACAGGCACACACTCACATGCTTCCAAGAGAAAAACAAGCAGTGTGTAGGCTAGTCTTATGTAGTACCAGTGTGGGAAGGAGTGAGAAAAGAAGAGTCACACATGCATGAAATTCAGTGCAATGTGTGGGAAGGGTACAAGAAAGAAAGAGGGTGGTGCAGAATAATAGATAATAATGATGGTGGGGATCGACGAAATGGGTGGCATGAAAAAGAACTGCATGTGTGTGTGTGTGTTGGGAGGGGGGGATGTAAGTGAAATTGTATGTATGTGTGTAGAAGGGGAAGGAGGTGTGTGTTTGTGTGTGTGTGTTTATGTTGGGGGATTGGAGGTGAAATTTGTGTGTGTAGGGGGGAAGGAGGTGAAGGTGTGTGTGTGTGTGTGTGTGTGTGTGTGTGTGTGTGTGTGTGTGTGTGTGTGTGTGTGTGTGTGTGTGTGTGTGTGTGTGTGTGTGTTTACTGCTTGTCCATCTAAGAGAATATAAAATTATGATTGGTAGCAAGTGTTAGTGGGGTGACAAAAAAAGTATCAGTTGAGAGGAGACTGTGTGTGTGTGTGTATGTGTGTGTGTGTGTATGTATGAGAAGTGTGTGTGTGTGTGTGTGTGTGTTAAAACTAGATAAATTAGCTTTCTCATAATGTCAAGGTTAGAGGGGTCAAAAACATATGCACAATAGAGTTAAACGCACTGTACTAACCATCCAAAATGCAACACCTGCAAAGAGCGAATGGAAAGTTGCTGTAGCGAGGAAACTGTCTAGAAAAAGAGAGTGCCATTAGTGTAACAGTCTGGTACTCTGGTCTGATAGCCTCCCTTGAGACGCCACGCACCAGTACCACAGAATTTCTCTCACCTCGTATTTGTACTGTGAGCAGAATTATTATTATTTTTATTATATCGGAGGTGAGAGGTCTTGTTGTTGTTGTTGCTGTTGTTGTTGTTGTTGTCGAACCTGCCCTTGATGTGATGATGTTGTTAGAGGTTTAAAAGTTAATTGGGGAGGTTGTGAATGTAGTGTTGGTATATGAGTGTTAGTGTTGATTAGGAATGTTGATGTTGTGAGGTGACTATGGTGGTAGAGGTTTAGTGTTCATGTAGTTTGTTTAGCATTGTATCAACCTATTAAGTCCTTGTTAAGATTTTGTAAGGTTCTACGAATTTTGGTGCCTTTTGTAGGATTGAAGCAGCAGCAGTGTGGAGGAGACAGTCAGTTATTGAATCAGCCAGCTAGTCTGTAAACGGAGAGATATTCATTTGATCAGTCAGCCAGTCGGTCTGCCAATCAAGTCAGGCAGTCATTCGGGAACATTATCAATCGAGGGAGAAAGCATTCAGCAAGGCACTCTTTCAGTTAGCCATTCAGATGGAGGAGTCATTCCATTAGGCAGTCAGACAGTTAATTATTTTGTCAGGCCATTACTCAAGGAAGGAACCATTCATTTGGTCAGCCAGTCCTTCAGTCAGACAGATATTCAGTCAGTCAAGCAGTAGGTCAGTCATTCATTTGGTCAGCCAGTCAGTAGGTCAGCCAACCCGACGAGGTAGGAGGGAATCCAGCACACTCTCACTCAGCCGGAAACCCTACACGTTCCTTTATGAGCGAGGACTGTTGATTAGAAGGAGCAGGTCGTCACTGGATGCATAGGGATTTAATTTTACAAGGGACGAGAGAGGGGAGAAGATGAGTTGCCGTGAGGTGGTGGAATTTAGGAGAAATGGAAAATTATTCGAAAGTGAAGGGGTAGATTAGATTGGATTGGATTGGTTAGGGAGAGATAGTTTGATTGAATAAAAAAGGTAGATGGTCTAGAACAGAGACAAGAAACTGGTGGAGAGTTAGAGTGGATTATTGGATAGATTTAAGAGATTAATAGATGAATTAATTAGAAAGGAAGGGAGATCTAGGCTAATAAACCTCCACCAGTAACCTGCCACTAACAAAGCCCCACTGACTAGAATCCAATGATGGGTTCCTCTAACACGACTCTACACTAATTAACAAACACTTCACAAATATTAACCTTCTAACGCAAAGGAAGAAAGGAATAAGAAAGTTTTGAAGAAGAGTATGACGGACTGACTGGTTTACTGAGCGATGACTGACTGGTTTACTGAGTGACTGACTGTCTGGCTTACTGAGTGACTGACTGTCTAACTGACTGACTGGCTGGCTGGCTGGTTAACTGACTGACTGTCTAACTGACTGACTGGCTTACTGACTGACTGGCTTACTGACTGACTGACTTACTGACTGACTGACTGACTGACTGACTGACTGCAATGTGTCTTAGTTTAGCTGCCTCTGACTAAGAGAATGAAAGCAAGAAAGAAGGTAACAAAGGATGGAAGGAAGAAAGGAAAAAATTACTGCCTTCCTGTCTGCCTACCTACCTACCTACCTACCTACCTACCTACCTACCTACCTGCCTGTTATGTGGCGAGGTGTAGCGGCCTGTACCGTTGCTCTCAGCCAGCCTTCCGTGGACATACTAACCCGAGGCATTAATTAGAGCTGCTGCCTGGCCTGTTTGACTAGCGTGGCCCAGGCTCGACCCACGTCAACAAACACACACACACACACACACACACACACATGGAAGGTTGGGATGGGAGGGTTAGCAAGGGTGGGAGAGTTGGCAAGGTTTGGTGGTGGTTCTCACACCTGTTGGAATTGGTGGTGTTAGTAAGTGATTGTGGTGGTGTGATGGTGGGGAAGATATTTATGTAGGTGGTGGTATATAGCCTATATTATATGAAATCATTATTATGTTTTCCATATTGGCACCTTTTATATTATTACATTTCTTTCCTCAAGAATTGTGAAAACAGAAAGGATAATTGATGCTACAGAGTTTACGGATAAAGGAGAAGAACAAGTCACAGATGTATAAATAATTTAATGGTTGATGGTGAGCTTACAGTATATCTCCACACATCGTATACAGAGAGACATCATGTTATCCGTGTTAGGTGGAAAGTGTGGGTTCTTGTTCCAACGGTTTGACGTTGTACAATACATTCATCAAAAACTTTTATGTAGGAAAAAGTTGTGGAAATTACAAGCGGAAAAAATGGAAATATAAAATTATCCTGTTGAACAATATGATACGAACCGCATACCTTGACTTCTGTGTGAGGCATTTCATCTCTTTTATTACAAAACATGTATCTTTTTAGACACGTATGTAAATAATTTTTTCGCACTCTTATTCAGATAATATTACATTGTAATTAAACGTTTACAGCAGTTATTATTTTATTTTTACGTTTCAAATAAACATATGAACGAAAAAGTTTTCCTTTTTGTGTGAGTGCGAATGAGTAGATATTTAAATATGACAATTTTTGGAAATTGATAATAAATACTAATACACGTCAAAAGAAACATTTTCCAACACAGCTACTTTCACTACTCATGTAAAGTGTTCTCTTTATTTTTGAGTTCCTTTCGCTATGGTACTTATCTCTTTGAGCTTCTGTCGATATTACTATGATCACATGTTTTCCACTAACAACATTGCATAATATGGTTGCTCAGTGTCTAAATCAAATGTCCACATAGATGTGTGCTGGACAGTATGACACAACGTGTAATGGGATCAGAATCCTGAGCCAGGCCTTTGCTAACACTACCGACCTAACAAAAATCAGTTCATTTTCCCATGCATTTATCCCTCTGGAACAAAAAAATAATAATAATATGGAGGAACTTTGGCTAAATCATTACGTATTTTCCATCCCTGTCTTTGCGAGTCATGTAGAGGATCATCGTCTTGCTCCAGTGGCACCTTTGGTTTGGACTTGTACAGTTGAGGGGAAAATTTTCGATACACATAAAAATGACTAGAGCAGATTTTTCTACCATGTTTTCGTGTGGCCTCATGATGGTGTGGCTTGAATATGTGAGAATCTGTCTGAAACTCTTTAAAAACTGCCACTAAACTCAGTCAAAGGAATCCAATCCAGCTCACTGCAAGAGGGAAACTAACTGCCTTTACATGTTTACCCAAGTCACCCCGTGTGTATCGAAACCTTTGCCTACAACTGTACCATTCGCTGAGAGAGAGAGGTGATTTATAGTGCGAATACTGCCTCAAGCTACAAGGATACATGTAGCTGGAGTGTCACGTCAATACATCGTGTAAACATTGTAAAGGAAACGTGCACTACTCTTAAGTTTCTTTCAGTGTAGCGAGCATTGCAGTATACAAGACCTGACTTTGGGATTGCTACCCACTCGCAAGCTGTCGAGTTTACAAAAAATGCTCACGTGATTGTAGAGTATATTCAGGTTCTTGCTTAGGTAAACGTCCCCCTCACAAACGCACTGGCATTTCTGTGGTAAAGAAATAATTAAATGAAGGTTAAAAATAATCGTCCAGGCCTTCCTCTATCAACACCTGCACATTCACCTCGTAAAAAAAGGTCCCGAATCCATATACGCTCCCATAACATCAGAGGGAATTTACAGTGCTTTACCAGCCATAAATCTGAGGTGCTGAGAGTGACATATTGCCTACCATCACTCACACACATACACACACACACACAGGGGGGAGGTGGAGGGGGAGGCAAGGAAGAAAGGAAGGAAGAGGGGTTGTGTTGTGATGAGAAAGTAGATGATGTGGGTAGAGGGATGAAAGAGGGCCCCATAAGATGTAGATTCTGTGAGGAAGGAAGGAGGGAGGTCGAGAAGAAAGGAGGGTAGACAGAATGAAAGAGATGAAGGAAGGAGGGTAGACAGAATGAAAGAGATGAAGGAAGGAGGGTAGACAGAATGAAAGAGATGACAGAAGGAGGGAAATAAGGAATACAAGAAAGCTGGAATTAGGGATATGGAAGGGCGGAAAATGGATTAGGTCAAGTTTAAGATGTGGAGTCAGTAAGGAAGACGTATGGAGTGGAAGAGACTATACACTGACTGGAAGATGGAGTGACTGTACTGTGTGTGTATAATAATAATAATATAAAGCAAATAATAAAAAGCAAAAATATTCTAGAGATAATAATTTCCTTTCTCTTCACCATTGACTTTCCGAGCGAGGAGGACCTACAGCAATGTCTTCCACCATCCAAATACGACTTTTATTCCTCAGACGCCAACGCAAACTCTTAATCTTTTTTGAGCAAGTTACTCCACCCGGGAATCGAACCTTACAGTAGGTCTAATCTTTTTCGTTTTATGTCTCCAGAATGACGCATACTGACATTTTCTCGTTTTTTGTTTCTCTCTCTTTGTTTTACCACCTCATAATGCCACACACTCTGACCTTTTATATATAAATATTTTTTGTTTGTACTTCTTCAAAATGATGCGTATTCAAACATTACATTTTGTACCTATTTAAATCCCCCCCCCCACACACACACGCACACATATATACATACATACATACATACATAACACACACACATACATACATACACACTAATGTTTGTTTACCTATTCAAAAATACACACACTTTAACTATTTTTTTCTACCGTTTCAATATGACAATGGGAAGCGAGTGTAGCGGACCGATCCTTTCCTCTGGAGGGCCAACAGAGCAAATTAATCAAGGCACTGAAGGAACTACTGACTGAAAGGACGACATTATTCCTCTGTCTCTCTCTTCCCCCGCATTGTGGCTGGAAAGAGAGAGAGAGAGAGAGAGAGAGAGAGAGAGAGAGAGAGAGAGAGAGAGAGAGAGGAGTGAAACAAAGACGGAAGTAGAGTGAGAGAGAAAAATGAGACTGAGAGAACGAGAAAGAGAGAAACTTTCATTTGTTGACTTTCTCCTTGGCTTGCCTTTGCTGGGAAGGACGAGAGAGAGAGAGAGAGAGAGAGAGAGAGAGAGAGAGAGAGAGAGAGAGAGAGAGAGTACACTAGGACTCTCTCTCACACACACACACACACACACACACACACACACATTGGCTATTGACTAATCAGATCATGTATAATATAAGTGCAATTCCAGTTGTTTTGTACATTTAAAAGTCAAGTCACTCATAGGTTTTTTTTTCCCTAAGGTTCAAGGACAGCTGAGTGAGATGCAAGCTTTGCCCCCAGACTGTTGACCCCAGAGTTCAAATTTGCATAATCTGTGCGGCTGGGGATTATAAGCAGCCGCCGCATATGCACTTGCGCTCTTGTGTGTGTGTGTGTGTGTGTGCGTGTGCGTGTGTGTTAACTTTGCACATTTCCTTCCTCAGAGACTCACAAACTCACAAACGAGTAAGAAAATATAATATGATGCTTTATTGTTTTTTCCCACCCACCCCATCACTGACACACATTTATAATTATATTCACGTTGCATGGTCTGACTCTTACGTATAAGTGTTGGTGTACCCGAGGAGGTTCCAACTATCTGTAAATGCAACGGTACGTAGCACGGAAATGATTGGATATAGGTACTGCATATGTATATTCTATAAAATTCTATACTGATATTGATTGTCAGTCTATCCTTTATTACATGGCACACTCATTTTTGGCCTCAGGGAAATATGTGATGTATTGTCTGTAGCCTATGTCAGTCAGCTCTCTCTCTCTCTCTCTCTCTCTCTCTCTCTCTCTGATGAGGTACCTTATCAAAGGCTTTCTTTATCTGGACTTTCAGAAAGCCTTTGATAAGGTACCTCATCAGAGGTTGATGGCAAAAACCCGTGCACTGGGAATAAGGGGCATGCTTGCTAAATGGATTGAGAATTGGCTGACTGACCGGCGCCAAAGAGTTGTAATCAATGGGGAAGCCTCAAGTTGGGCATCAGTCACAAGTGGGGTTCCTCAAGGTTCAGTTCTAGGTCCACTACTCTTTATAATCTACATTAATGATATAGATGTGGGCATTGTCAGTCGAATTGCAAAATTTGCTGATGACACCAAGTTAGGGTGTAATGCTTCATCATTTGAAAAGGTAGAACAACTACATAAAGACCTAGAGAAAGTAGGAGAGTGGTCTGAACGATGGCAGATGCCATTCAATTTGACAAGTGTAAAGTGATGCACATAGGTCCAGCCAATCAGAGAGCCAGTTACTCTTTGTTGGGAAGTGAAATTAGTAGTACAGACTTGGAAAAAGACTTAGGTGTACTGATCAGCAGTGACCTCAAATTCTCCAAGCAGTGCCTCGAAGTAGAGAAGAAAGCCCAGAGGCTTCTTGATTACATAAAGAGGCAATTTAGATTTAGAAACAAAGAGATAGTCCTCACTCTGTACAATTCTTTGGTTCGGCCACATCTGGAATATGCTGTGCAGTTCTGGTCGCCGACTCTCAAGAAAGACATTGCGAGGCTTGAGAGAGTCCAGGCTAGGGCCACCAAACTGATCCCATCAATTAAGCACATGGGCTACCAGAGAAGGCTGCAGGCACTAGATGAGACGCTTGAGAGATAAACTAATTGAAGTTTTCAAAATCCTTCGTGGATATGAAAACATTGATTATCAGTGCCTATTTAGGTTAAACACTAATGCAACTAGAAACAATGGATGGAAACTAGACTTGAAACGCTTCCGCCATAATACGTTATATTCACGCTTAATACGTTTATATTCACATATAAAATCTGCAATGTCAGGAATCAGCTACCAGCAGAGGTAGTTGATAGTTCCTCGATAGAGCAGTTCAAGACACAGTTAGACAAAATTCTGCCAAGCCTGTTAGAGTTAAAGTGATTGTTTCCTCCTTTCCTGTACAAAAATTTCCTAGTCCGGCCTTTTTTCCTCCGGGTTAGGTACATTTCCATTTCCATACCCGCAATGCGGGTGGGAGAGGTGGGTGGGGAGAGCCTTCTCTTTACTATACTTTTCTCTCACTATTAGTTAGCAACTGCTACTACACCTACGGTACCTCCTTGGTATGGGTCGTAAGACCTTTTGAGGTGCTACTTGTCCTTGTAACTCCTTGTAACTCTCTCTCTCTCTCTCTCTCTCTCTCTCTCTCTCTCTCTCTCTCTCTCTCTCTCTCTCTCTTTATGTCGTGTTCCCGTCTGTGTTTTCTGTTTACTTGCTTTCGCTTTTGTATAGACCACAAACAAGTTTTAGAAAAGCCTGAAGAGTGGGTATGAGTGAGACACATGGAATGCATTGATCGATGATGATAACACATTTCCTAGCCTTGGCAATATGGGTCGAGATCTGCTGCTGTTCCCCTGTATATAGATTTATTTATTTATTTATTTATTTATTTATTTATATTATTATTATTATTATTATTATTATTATTATTGTTATTGTTATTGTTATTTTTGTTATTATTTTCATTATTATTATTTTCATTATTATTTTCATTAGTATTATTTCCATTATTATTATTTTCATTATTATTATTAGTAGTAGTAGTAGTAACTGGGGTTACAATATACAAATCTTGACACTCTGTAAATTTATTTCCTATGGATGATTACTCAGTGATACTAATGAGGACCAACAGCATAATGTCATTCTAATAACATTGAGGCTTTAATATTAGTCAATAATCTGGACTCATAGCTTCCTCCAAACTGTGCCACAAAACATTACCTGCCCTGAGAGATTCTGCTTCGTGTGTGTGTGTGTGTGTGTGTAGAGATGACTTGATAGTGATGTGGTTATTCCATGTGTGTTATATTGTCCTTTATGTGAGTGTTGTACAGTACACTCACAATCCAAAATATGTATCCAGGTTTGCTTCGAATAGCCTGATCGAGTATTAATTAAGCGAGCTCAAGCAAATATGAAACAAGATAAGCGTTGTTGTAATTAGTTCACAAGTATGTCAAATGAATCGAAACTTCAACAAGACCTGGATACATATGTAGGTTGTATTGCGAGTGTACAGTACTATCACAGACAAATGTCGTGTCGTGAATTTAGTGAAAACATGGACGGTACTGTGGTGGGATTTTTATTATGCTTCACGAGTTGTATTATATCTTCGGACAAGACAGCGACACGACCTTTGTCTTCATGTGTATTTTGGTATGCCGGTGCTGCTTGTCTTATTCGGATGGCAGGTGTGTGAGTGTGTCAGCATTGTCCGAGCTTCATTCATGTATGCATAGTCACAATCAAAAGTCCTGTACCCGGTGAGTGACTAGAATCAGAAGTTCGTAGGCATATTATATCACTGACAGACAGACAGACAGACAGACAGACAGAGATAGGATATTCCCAGCCAGAGGTAGGAAGGGAGGACCACTAGTCACAATTAAGACTTGACGGGCGAGGAAAGGGAAGCGAAGGTAAAGGGGAATGTTAGGTTATTGTACAGCACGTTAGGTTTGCTTAGGTTACCCTCTCTCTCTCTCTCTCTCTCTCTCTCTCTCTCTCTCTCTCTCTCTCTCTCTCTCTCTCTCTCTCTCTCTCTTACACGCACCCACACACACACACACACTCGCACACACAAAAAACTCACACAAAGATACACACACACACACGCACACAAGAAAATAATACAATACACAATTTGCTTGACATCTACATCATAAACTGTCCCCCTTCATTTCAGTTGTATAGATAAACTCTGTGGAAATATATGGGTAAAGAAGCCGAGTAGAAAACCAGGTGGTGGTGTGGTGGTCTAGTGAGTGAAATTGTGCAGGCAGCTGGTGGCAGGGGGTGGTGGCCGCTCCCCTTTAACACCCGGGAGACGATGCAGGTGAACTGTGCCCCCCCTCCCACCCCCTCACCCCCATCCTTCCTCCGTGTCCCTCTCTCTCTCTCCCCCCTTTCCTCCTCTTTCTTCCCCACCCTACCCAAGCAGCCTATAGCCTAACTCACACACCTTTCTTTATTCCGTTCCTTCTTCTTCCCCCCCCCTCCATCCTTCCTCCGTGTCCCTCTCTCTCTCTCTCCCCCCTTTCCTCCTCATTCTTCCCCACCCTACCCAAGCAGCCTATAGCCTAACCCACACATCTTCCTTTCTTCCGTTCCTTCTTCTTCCCCACCCCTCTGTCCTCCTTTCCTCCTTCACCTCCTCCTTCCCTACCTAACCCAAGCAGCCTAGCCTAACCCACACACCTTCCTTTCTTCCGTTCCTTCTTCTTCCCCACCCCTCTGTCCTCCTTTCCTCCTTCACCTCCTCCTTCTTCCCTACCTAACCCACACACCTTCCTTTCTTCCTTCCCTTCCTTCTTCCCTTCTTCTTAAATCATTATTGTCTTGTCTCTCTCCCTTTCCTTTTCATCCTTCCCTACCCAACCCAACCCACATATCTTCCTTTCTTCCCTACCTCCCTTCTTCCATCTTCTTAACTCATTATTGTGCTCCCTTCCTCCGTTCTCCTTTCCTTCTCATCCATATCCACCCAACCCAACCCACACACCTTCCTTTCTTCCTTCTCTCCCTTCTTCTTCACTTATTATTGTCTTGTCCCTTCCTTCCTTCCCTCCTTCCTTCCTTTCTTCGTTTTTCATTGCTCAGAAATTTTTGGTTCCTGTCTTATTCCTATCCCTCTTCCTTCCTTCCTTCCTTCCTTCTCTTTTCGTAATTGTTTGTTCCTTCCTTACTGTTTTTTTTTTTACTTTTTCTGAACATATTTATTTAGACGTCCCTTGCTTATTCATATCCTTCCTTCTGTGTTTCTTCCCTTCCTTCTTCTTACGTCATTACCTGTACTTGTTCCTTGTTTACTTTCATTCTTCGATCCTTCATCATTACCCATTATTGGTCCCTTTCTTATTCACAATTTTCCCTAGTTTTCACCCAAACCAATCAGCACACACACACACCTTCCTTTCTTCCCCGCTTCCTTCCATCCTTCATACCTTCTTGCTATATTCATTACTAATCCCTTTTCTTCTCATCCATTCCTATAGTTCACATCTTCCTCATCCCACACACACCTCCCTTTCTTCCTTCCTCATCCCACCACTCATTATTTTTGTACATCTCATTCTCTCAAATTTCCCTTACTCACTTTTCTGTTCCTCCTTCACTCGCTCATTTTTCCCTCCCTTTTCATCCACTCCTCATTCCGTCCTAATCTCTTCCTCACACACTCATTCACTCAAATACTCACTAACTCACACTCAACTATTCACTCAATTTACAGTGTATTTCTGCAATTTACCTCCCTCTCCTCTTCACTTTCCCTCCCTTCCTCTTCACTTTCCCTCCTTCCCTCTTCAAATTCCCTCCTTCTCTCTTTTCTTTCCCTCCTTCCCTCTTCACTTTCCCTCCTTCCCTCTTCACTTTCTCTCCTTCCCTCTTCAAATTCCCTCCCTCCCTCTTCACTTTCCCTCCTTCCCTCTTCACTTTCCCTCCTTCTCTCTTTACTTTCCCTCCTTCCCTCTTCACTTACATTCCTCCTGGTTTCCATTTTATTTTATTATTTTTGTTGGCATCTTTTTTGTTTTCTTGCCTGCTTCCTTGATCCCTCATTTTCTATCTGCCTACCACAGCAGTTTCCAAATTGTATCCCTTCCATCTTTGTTTCCTTTTCTCTTCTCGTTTACAATACTTCTCTTATCTTATTCCCTGTTCCTCTTTTATCTTCTTCCCTGTTCCTTTCCTTCCTTCCTTCGTTATTCGTTGCTCAGTAGTTGTTTCCTCCTTCCTTACTGGCTTCTTTCATTTTCTTGCCCATTCCTTTTTCCTCCTTCCCTTCTTCCTTACTTCCTTCTCCTCTTCTTCCTACCTTCCTCCTTGTCCTTTTCCCTCCTTCCTTCCTTCCTTCCTCCTTTTCCTTTTCCCTCCTTCCTTCCTTCTTTCTTTCCTCCTTGTCCCTTTCCCTCCTTCTTCCTACCTTCCTCCTTGCCCCATTCCTTCTTCCCTTCTTCCTTCCTTCCTTCTTCCTACCTTCCTCCTTGCCCCTTTCCCTCCTTCTTCCTACCTTCCTACTTGTCCCTTTCTTCCTTCCTACCTTCCTACTTGCCCCTTCCCTTCTTTCCTTCCTTCCTTCCTTCTTCCCTTCTTCCTTCCTTCTATGCCATCATCACACCCCACAGTGCTGCATGGCTGGCGTTCGGGGTCATCTTGCTGCTGCCCTTCCCCTCCCTTCCCTTCCCTTCCCTTCTTTTCCCTTTCCTTCCCTTCCCTTCTTTTCCCTTTCCTTCCCTTCCCTTCCCTCCACTGCCCTACCCTTTCCTCCACTGCCCTTCCCTTCCCTTCGCTTCCCTTCTCTTCCCTTCCCTTCCCATCTCTTCACTGCCCTACCCCTCCCTTCCCTCCACTGCCCTTCCCTACCCTTCGCTTCCCTTCCCTTCCCATCTCTTCACTGCCCTTCCCTTTGCTTCCCTTCCCTTCGCTTCCCTTCCCTTCCCATCTCTTCACTGCCCTTCCCTTCGCTTCCCTTCCCTTCCTTTCCCTCCTCTCCCCTTCCTACCCCTCCATTCCACTCCCCTTCCCTTCCCTTCCCTTCCATTCCACTCCCCTTCCCTCCCCTCCATTCCACTCCCTTCCCATCCCTTCCCATTTCTTCACTCCCCTTCCCTTCCCACCTTTTCCTCCCCTCCTCTCTTCTTCCATACTTTTCCTTCGACTCTTCAGGACAAACCAACAAACAACCCTTCCTCCGTGGTGATGACGTCTCGGCTCCCCTGTGACGCAAAAGTTCTGGTATATGCCCTCGCGAAAACATTGACAGGCTGCATGGGGGACCGAACTCTCCAAACATTATATATAGGGTCTGTTGGTGTCCTTCCTGTAGATACATGGGACGGGCTTATACTCCACAGTCGATAGGATTTATACGTATATTAAACCACAGTCCAAGGCTTTCTTTACACTGACATCTGGCGACAGTGCATGGACATGACTTTACAACCTGATAGTACAGTACTTTTCCTATTGCGATTATTTTTGTGGCATATTTTTCTGGCTCATTATAGTATTCATGTCAGGGAAGATGGATATTGTCGATGATTGAGATTACTACTTAGTCCTGCACACTGTACCACAACACAACACAGATTGCTCCGGCATCCCGACTCTATTTTATATATTTATACTGTATATATTCTATACTGACCCTCCGTCGCCCTTCTTGTCTCTTTGGTGACTCTCTCTCTCTCCCTTACCCTTTCTCAACTTCGGTTAACTCTCCCCTTTTGTGGCTTTTTGTTTTGTTTTATTATGGGCGTCGGGAGAGAGGGAGAGGGTTAGTGGTGCAGGTGTAGCTATATAGTGGGCGAAAAAAAATATTATAGTGTCGTATAAATGATAAAGGTGAAACATATTTTTTTCCATATTTGTTTTCATGTCAAAAAATGGTGTTTGGTAATGTTAGTTGTCGCATTAAATATCTTCATTATTAGTATACTTTACGTACTGTACATATTCCCCTGAGAACTCGTAGTAGTGTTGAAAATATTATCAAGTTACTTAGTTAATTAAAAACCTTTTCCACTCCCTTCTAAACGGCCCTCTTTTTTTTTTTTCCTTCCTACTTCACTTCATATCTTCCCTCCTTTCCTCACACTCCCATCCATTCTAAGCCTCAACATTTTTCTATAAGGAAAAGTTTGCTTTCCCTTCTGCTACTTTCTGATGGAGTTAGAAATTTCCATGTAAAATTGTATGCACGGAGACTCGTGAAATCTGGAATCTGGCAACGATACTAATAGATAGATGATACGAACAAAGGGTAAAGAGCATAACAGAAAGAAAGAGTATGAAAGGAAGAGAAAGAGAGCGTGAAATGGAATGACAGAGAAAGAAGGTATGTATGTACTGTATGCGAAAGAAAACATTTGAGAGAGACATACAGACAGGTAGACAGAGAGACAAAGAAGAGGGGAGAGAAGGATAAAACATCAGAGAAAAAGGGACCGAAAATTAAGCACAGAAGCAGAAACACAACCAAGAGAGAGAGAGAGAGAGAGAGAGAGAGAGAGAGAGAGAGAGAGACAGAGACAGAGACAGAGACAGAGACAGAGACACAAAGACACAGAGACCCCATCCTCCCCAATCCCTCCCTCCCTCTTTCCAATTGACGTATGGCCCTGATTATCCCTGTCTTCCCCGATTTACAGCCCTGAGTGGATCCGTCAAGCCACAAGTCCCCTCCATTATTACTTACAGCGACCCCCATTAATCCAGGCTCTTCGCACGCCTATCTGTCTCTGACGCCACAATTACCCTCACTTTATCACCGGCTTGTTTCTCCAGGTCTTCCATCATTCGCTCGTTGCTTACTCTCTCATTCATTCATTCATTCATTCATTCATCTGTCTATCGCCTTGTCGTTTCTCAGGTGGTCTGTTACTCACGTTTATCATTCACTTGCTCACTCTACATTATCTATCATTTCACATCGTTTCGCCTCGCTCACTCTCTCGCTTATTCACTCCCTCGCTCTGACGTTCATTCAGCAGTCAATCACCATGTTTCTCTCTCTCTCTCTCTCTCTCTCTCTCTCTCTCTCTCTGCCCAGGTACTTCAAGGTCAGGTAACGTAATACGAACAAACAGAATAACACGGGCAAACGTGCAGTTACCCAACCGAAATAGTCTAAAGGTTTTTTATGTTAACGCTCGCAGCATCCATAACAAATTCACAGATCTAGAGGAAATAACGCTCACAGAAAATTATGATATAATCGGCATTACAGAATCGTGGCTAAATACTGAAAATAGAGACTTCCTAGCAGAGTATAAAATTCCTGGCTATACAATATTTGAGAAAGGTCGAACTAATAAAAGGGGAGGCGGAGTACTATTATATATTAAAGATGACCTCAAACCGATCCTATTATCAAAGCCCCCATATCGCTAACGTAGACACACTATATATACTCATTAGAAATAAGATCTCGGGATGAAACTTTTGTTAGCCTTATTATACAGACCCCCAGCTCAACCAGTACAAACCGACCGTGATATCTATGAACAAATTAACGAGATGAGTAACACGCAAGAGGCCGTAATTCTTGGCGATTTTAATTTACCAGTAACAAAGTGGGGAGAACCATTATCAGCTCACTATGGTCAAGACCTTTATACTAACTTACAAGAGAGCTCTCTTATCCAATTTGTTAATAATCCAACTCGTGGAAATAACGTTCTTGACCTAGTATTTGCAACAAAAGAAGACTTGATAGCGAATATTAACGTGGGTGATGAGTTTACTAATAGCGACCACCGCATAATCACATTCAGTATAAATTTCAATAGAAGCGAAATAAATTACAGCTACGAAAAAATCCCCGACTTTAGAAAAGCTAATTTTCACCAACTCAGAGCGATACTAAAAGATACCGATTGGAAATGTCTGCGAGACACTATTAACATTAATACACAATGGAACTTTTTCACTAATGCGTACGCAAAAGCGGGTCAAAGATAGCATACCGTTAAAAAACCGACGTTCAGCACAAAACTTAAAGCCCAACTGGTGGAATAAAGAGATAGCCGACTGTTTACGCGCCAAAAAGAACGCCCATAATAGAGTAAAAATCACAGACGACAATAACGAGCGGGCCAAGTTTTCAGACTTACGAAGAAAAGCCAAAAAGTTAATCAAACAGAGTAAAAAGGCCATTGAAAAACACGTTGCAAATCAAAGTAAGACAAACCCGAAAGAGTTCTACAGTTATATCCGGCATAAGAAAGTACTCACGTCAACTATCGGACCACTACTTGATGAGAATGGGGACTTTACTACATATGAAGAGCGAATGAGTGGTATCCTTAACACTTTCTTTGCATCAGTCTTTACTACAGAAAACCCGAACGATATACCAGCAGTAACAACAGTCCAAAATGAAAATACCGAGGTATTAAGTAATATCAGCATAACTGAAAGTGACGTAATAAAATGTATTGATAAACTAAATGTAAATAAGTCACCTGGGCCAGACACGATCTCCCTTCGCGTATTAAAAGAAGCAAAAAGCGAAATAGTAAAACCTCTGACTCTGCTCTTTAACTATTCTTTACACACTGGAACAATACCTGACGAATGGAAACTCGCTAACGTAACACCAATATTTAAAAAAGGTGGCAAATCCCTACCTAGTAACTATCGCCCTATCAGCCTAACCTCAGTCGTATGCAAAATGCTAGAGACAATCATACGAGATAAACTTACAAATCACTTAGAGGAAAACAACTTACTTAGAGACACTCAACACGGTTTTCGTAATAAACGCTCTTGCCTAACGAACCTATTAGACTTTTTAAATGACATTTTCAATGAATATGATAAGAGTAAAGCAGTAGACATAATTTATCTAGATTCCAAAAGGCCTTTGACAAAGTTCCCCATAACGCTTAATATCTAAACTAAAATCACACAGAATCCAAGGCGATACCGTAAGATGGATAGAGAACTGGCTAAGAAACCGAAAACAACGCGTGGTAATAAATGGAAAATCTCTAGTTGGACAGGCGTTACAAGCGGGGGTGCCACAGGGGTCAGTTTTAGGGCCAATCCTATTCCTAGTTTACATAAACGACATAGACGAAGGCCTCTCATGCATAATATCAAAGTTTGCCGATGACACCAAAATTGCAAATACAGTACTCACTAACGCACAGACTAAAGAAATGCAAGATAATCTCGATAAATTGTCAAATTGGGCAAAAACTTGGCAAATGTCCTTCAATTCAGATAAATGTAAAGTGCTCCACATCGGACATCATAACGTAGCAGCAAACTACTCGTTAAATGGTAAGCAACTTAAAAGCGTGGATCGAGAGACAGACTTAGGGGTAACAGTATCAAGTAACCTAAAACCCAGTCAGCAGTGTACGGAAGTAATTAAGAAAGCAAATAAAACTATCGGCTTTATCGGCAGAGCATTCGAGTATAAATCTAAAGACAACAATCCTCACTTTGTATAATTCCTTGGTCCGTCCCCTTATGGAGTATTGTGTTCAAGCCTGGTGCCCGTATTACCAGAAAGATATAGCAAAATTGGAACGAGTCCAACGTAGAGTTACTAAAATGATACCAAGTCTGAGAAATAAAACGTATGATGAGCGGCTAAGCGAATTAAATCTATTCCCATTGATACAACGTAGACTGAGAGGTGACTTAATCCAGGTATTTAAAATAATCAAAGGCATTGATAATATGGACTGCAACAAATATTTCACTATTGATCAATCAAACTACACGAGAGGAAACGGCTGCAAAATCATAGGCAAATCTTTTAATTCGCACGAATCCAAGAATTTCTTTTTTAACCGAGTCGTCAACTTATGGAATGGGCTTCCCCGTAACGTAATTGACTGTAACACCGTAGACAGCTTCAAACGTCGCTTAGATAAACACCTTGCGTCTAATCCCCGACTTACAATGTTTACTAATGAATAATTTTTGCCCATTACAGGTGGCAAGTTAGCCAAATTTCACCTACTTTCTATCTTTCCTATAATAAAATTTCCTTGTGGAGTATTTCTGCCAACCCCACAAGGTTCCCATTCCTGACTTTATTTCCTGTACGGCTCAGGCCGGAGGGAGTGGAGGGTGGGGAGAGAGCCTTCTACTTTGCTATCCTTACCTACGACTATCACTGGGGAGTAATTCATTCTCTACCAGTAACCTTCTAATCGGGTCACCTCGTTTGGACCGTGGGGTCTGTTGTGGTCTGTGTTTTCTATGTAACTCTATGTAACTCTCTCTCTCTCTCTCTCTCTCTCTCTCTCTCTCTCTCTCTCTCTCCTCTCTCTCTCTCTCTCTCTCTCCTCTCTCTCTCTCTCTCTCTCTCTCTCACTTGTAGATCACCAGTTTGTCCTCCAGGTACACACACACACACACACACACACACACACACACACACACACACACACACACTTGACCCCCAGCCACCGTGATCCACCTGAGTGCTCGTCTCCGTGGTTTCACCCTCACGACAACAATAACAAACGGACAATATTATTATAGAGTAAGTCCGTCCTACTAGTCATGGAAGGCCAGACGGTTTGTTTACACTCCTCGCTGTTTGTATGTATATATATAATAAACACTAAAAATGATGAAGGGGGAAAAGAAACTAGAGAAGAAATGAACGAGAGTGAATGATAAATAAAAAAAAATAAAAAAAAGAGGAAGGGGGGAAAATAAACCTAGAGAAAAAAAGAACGAGAGTGAACGAGAAATAAACAAAAAAGAGGAGGGGGAAAAAGAAACTAGTGAAAAAAAGAACGAAAGTGAATGATAAATAAGAAAAAGAGGAAGGCTGAAAAGAAACTAGAGAAAAAAAGAACGAGAGTGAATGATAAATAAACAAAAAGAGGAAGGCTGAAAGAAACTAGAGAAAAAAAGAACGAGAGTGAATGATAAATAAAAAAAAAAGGAAGGGAGAAAAGAAAACGGGAGGTAAAAACTGAAATGAGAGTGAGTGATGAAAAGTAACGAGAATGAAAGAGAAATGGAGAGAGTTTAAGAGAAAAGTATTAATCAGCACTGTTTCAACACCACGCTTCACCGATTGACATTTATCCCAGAGAAACACTATATACAAATACTATACTGTACAACCCTCCCTGCACATTGCTCTCTCGTACATACATACATACAGTACTGTACAACTACACATCAAACGCACCGTGATAGAGAGAGTGAGACACACACACACACACACACACACGAAAATACTAAGAGAATAACACACACCCACACACACACACATACATACTAAGAGAATAGCACACACACACACACACACACACACACACACACACACACACACACACACACACACAAAGAGAATAACACAAACACACACACACACATATACTAAGAGAATAACACAAACACACACGCACATATACTAAGAGAATAACACAAACACACACATGCACACATACATACAAATACAAATACATACACACAAATACAGAGAGAATAACAATAATGCACCGTGAGAGAGAGTGAGTGAGATAGGCAGAAGCACACACAGACACACACAGAATAAGGAGAGAGCATCGTGACAGAGTGAATGAGAAATGGAGAGACGTCTAGATACACATGCAAGAGCAGAGTGAGAGTAACACAAAATAAAAAAAAAAGGACTGAGAGAGAGTGAAGGATACACACACACACCCACACACACACACACACACCACACAGAGAGAGAGAGAGGAGAGAGAGAGAGAGAGAGAGAGAGAGAGAGAGAGAGAGAGAGAGAGAGAGAGAGAGAGAGAGAGAGAGAGAGAGTAAAGGACACACACACACAGAGAGAGAGAGAGAGAGAGAGAGAGAGAGAGAGAGAGAGAGAGAGAGAGAAACACAGACAGATAGACAGGCAAACCAGGAGAAAGTGAAAGGAGAACGGGTGTTGTGCCATAATTATAATAACTACTATTATAATTAGTTGCCTGGTGAACCCTGACAAGCTCGACAGGGGTGACATTTTTAATAGAAGGCTAAAACAAACAACAAGGTATAATTTTGCCGATTGCGACCTTGCGTGTGTGTGTGTGTGTGTGTGTGTGTGCGCGTGTGTAGTAAGTGTGTGTCTATTGTGTGCGTGTGTGTGTGTAATGTGTGCTTATTTGTCTGCTTGTGTGTGTGTGTGTGTAATGTGTGTTTGTTTTTCTGTTTATGTGTGTGTGTGTGGGTGTGAGTGTGTGTGTGTGTGTAATGTGTGCGTGTTTTGTCTGTTTGTATGTGTGTTTGTCTGTTTATGTGTGTGTGTGTGTGTGTCCGTGCTTGACTGAGGGGTAATTGCGGCATGGCTGTGATTGCCTGTGGGTACTGTGTGCATGGAAGGGAGAGATAATGTGAGTGAGTGAGTGAGTGTTGTGCAAGGGAGTGAGAGTTAGTGGTGTGTGGTGTGTACTGTGTATTGAGAGTTAGTGAATAGTGTTTGTATACTGTTGGAATTTGTGTGTCCATGAAGGAAATTCCGTGTGTGAAATGAAAGACTGCTTGTTTGAAAAAGTGGTGGTATTGCAGGGTTTGTGTGTGTGTGTGCGTTGTGTATGTGTGTGTGTGTGTGTGTGTGTGTGTGTGTGTGTGTGTGTGTGTGTGTTGTGTGTACTGAAAGGGGAACATTTTTTTTTTATAAAGTAGTGTGAGTAATTTAAAGAGCGTACAATGAAGTCAAAGTTGTATTGAAATAAAGAGTGTAGCGAAAAACGAACGAGGACAAAAATTATTCACAGTCGAGTACAAAATGAGGTCGTTAGCTCCGTCCTACTTCTCCATACACGCGGAAGAGATACAAACAAAAATCAACAGACGTCTTCAACAATACGTTCGCACCCTATGATAATTATCTTTCCATATACACCACGGTAAACACTATGCTCTCTCTCTCTCTCTCTCTCTCTCTCATCTCTCTCTCTCTCTCTCTCTCTCTCTCTCTCTCTCTCTCTCTCTCTCTCTCTCTCTCTCTCTCTCTCTCTCTCTAGCCAGCCAGACATACAGATAGACAGACAACAAGCTCTCTCTCTCTCTCTCTCTCCCTCTCTCTCTCCCCTGGCCACCCAAAATCCATCAATCCTGGCCGTGTTTGGTCCAGGATCGCTACGCCTTCCAGCGTCTTGCACCCAGCTTTACCCTCTATTTACCCGGTAAGACCTCCCCCCCTCCCCCCCCTCCATCTCTGTTTTCCCTTCGTAGTTCACAGACCATCACACGGATTCTGCTTCGACGAGCCTTCCTTCACCTTGGAAAAATATGAATTGTAATTGGAGCCTCGACCACGTCATTATCCGAAGAATAACAAAGGCTGGAAATGAAATAGTCGTCCAACAACACCAAAAACACGCAAAAAACACATTTACACAGAAAATTCACCCCTGTGTTTATTTCATTATAATTTTTGTTCTCTCTCTCTTTCATGAGTGATGTCTTTGGCTAATTCTGAATCTCGGTACCAACTGTATGGAATAATGTACTGAAATGTTTGATGAAAGAGTTCTGGCTTATGCCCACAGATTTCAATGAGCCCTTATGATTTCCCAAAGGGTCAGGTGTGCAGCCCAGAGAGATAACTTGGTATGCATTTTCATGTTTATGTAATTAAGAGGATAATCAGACTTCATGAATCAAGATATGTATAATAATTTAGTCTACTAACAAGAAGCAATAGGAAATTAGATACAATTTTCGTTATCCAAGAAAAATCTCTTTAACTGTTAATTTCAGATTCGCATCATTTGCTAAGTTATTAATAAAGATGGAGACGTGTTTTGTTCCGTGGAGAGATAGGGCATTCGTTGATGTACACTTTGATTCCATTCAGTACCTCGTCAATCTTTCGACATGTGGTGCAGTTTGCGTACAGTTTTCATCATCCATAAATGACTGTGGTGGTGTAAGTCCGACTAGAGTTCCACCAGAACCACCATGTTTGTGAAGAAAAGCAAACACAAACTCCACAGACAAGCCTTGTAATAAGAGTAACAGAAGATGCCACTTTAGTCTTCGAGCGTACTCTCTCCTCTCTCTCTCTCTCTCTCTCCTCTCTCTCTCTCTCTCTCTCTCTCTCTCTCCTCTCTCTCTCTCTCTCTCTGGCGGGATATAACCCAGGATGCCAGTCTGGTACGGAGTACGAGTATTAGTGCTTTTATTTACACCATTCAGACACTCATGTGATGCAGCCTCAGCTTCAAGACGGACAGCTAGGAATTATTACAGGTGCTGATATTTACAAAAGACTCACCATCCGTTTCCATCCATACACTACCATCAGCTGACGGGTGAGTGATATACCAAAGAAAGGGTTGAGGGGAAAATCTCACTACTCTTCAAGGGGGGTCGTGATGAGTCTTGGCAAGGCAGTGGTGACCCGCAACCCTGTGACGGCACCAAACATGTCGCGCTCTCTCGACATTTATTGCC
Organism: Petrolisthes cinctipes; assembly: GCA_033782935.1. Classification (NCBI taxonomy): domain Eukaryota; kingdom Metazoa; phylum Arthropoda; class Malacostraca; order Decapoda; family Porcellanidae; genus Petrolisthes; species Petrolisthes cinctipes. Next base: position 39,526 of record JAWQEG010007379.1, read on the forward strand.
AAACTTTAACACTTTAGGGCAAGGGAGGGAGACGGCGAGGGAGGAGGACAAAGGAGCTAAGAGACGTGTGTGAGGGATACTACTACTTCCATTTTAGATTTCAAGCATAGTGAGTGATGAGGGAATAGGGACCTTGTGATCCTGCTGCTAGTCTCTCTACCATGGCAGTGATAGGGCGATAGAGAGAGGAGAGGGGGGAAGGAGAGAGAGAGGGGGGAGAGGAGAGAAGGAGAGAGAGAGGGGGGAGAGGAGAGAAGAGAGACAGACTCTTGAGACAGACTGCAGCAGAGAGTGGAAAGAGAAGTCACTCACACAAACAAAAATTATCCTTCCAAAGTCCGCTACATATCTAATTTTCTGCTCAAATTCCGAGGCACTAGTTTGCTTACGAGTAGTTTGGAGGAATCATCATTAGCCCTCCGCCTCTGCCACAACAAAATTCCCCTTGATAATTACCTTCCCAAAAGGAATCTGCGGAACTCTAGGAAATCATGCATGTTGCTCGTTGGTAGGTTTGTTATTGAACCAACATCTTAATACTTTACAAATGGATTTATGATAAAGTTTACATGGTGATTCGGCTTATGAAAATTAGAGTATTAATTATACTTTACTTACTTTATTATATTGGTAAGGATGAGGGTGATGTATATGTTGGTAAAGCCACTTTCTAGACTTTATTTTTGCAAAGTTTCCCTCATGGCTAGTACGGTTTTAATTCAACGTGAATCATACCATTACATCACTCTCTCCGTCATCTTATCTCTTTCTCTTTTAACTCATCTCTCCCTTCTTTACTCATCTCTCCCTTCTTTAACTTATTTCTCCCTTCTTTAACTTATATGTCTTTCTGTCAACTGATCTTTCTCTGTCAACTTATCTCTCTTTCTGTCAACTTCTCTCTCTCTGTCAACTTATCTCTCTTTCTCTCTGCCAATTTGTCTCTCTCTATGGCCTGTTCATTATCCACCCACACATCACACAATGTTTGAGGCACTGTATTTACACCCTTATCACATCTATCACTAAATATTGTCCATTAAAACTCTTTACGACCCATAATGTTGTGAGTCCGATGCATTTTAACTTTTCCACTTCTAAAAGTCTTCCCCATCCACATTTTCTTCTTAAATTCTTTCACAGATTTCCTCTTTTTTTCATCATCCCTTCCTCTTCACACAGTTCTCTCTCTTTCTCAGCAGCAGCTGCTCTTCACATTTTTATCCTCCTTCAATAATATATTCATTCCCTCTTTATCAACATTGGCATTCATTCTCCTATTCACATATTTTCCGCATTTCTTTTCACCCCTTCCTTTATCGGTCATTTCTCTAATCCTAACGTGGTGCCGTGAACCGTATGTCGCACCCTACAGTCATTTCCATACCTTCCCCTGTCACAAAGCAGCTCTCCATTCACTGACTGCCTATTCAACATCACTCCACATCCATATATGAAAATCTTTTATGCCAAACCAAACGCGTTCTCTCTTCCCACTCTCCTCTTTCATCGCCGCCTATAGATAGATACTTAGTTCTTTCGTTTTGGTTCTCCTCTCTTCTCTTCTTTCCTCGTCTCCTTTTCTCTTTTCTTCTCTTCTCTCTCGTCACCTTGTCTTCTCTTCTCTTCTCTTCTCTCTCCTCACCTCACCTCGTGTTCTCTTTCCCTTCTCTTCTCTCTCCTCACCTCGTATCTCCTCTATCTTCTCTCCTCGTCTCCTATTTCCTATCTCCTCTACTCTTCTCTCTAATGTGTTTCATGCGCTGATTTATTAGTTTTCTCTTCCCTTCTGTTTTAATTTATCTGCTTCTCTTCTACTCCTCCTCTTCTGTTTAATCTCCTCCTCTTTCCTCTCTCCATATCCTTTGTCGTGTGTTTGAATATTTCCTTGTGTTCTTATAAATGCTCCTTTTATGATACTTATTATCCCTTACCTCTTCAGTTTGTACACATTGAGAGGCTATTTATCTAGTTATCTCTCATTCCTTTGACATTTTTCAGCCTTGAAGGGAGGTTTTTTTTCTTGTTGGTGAATTGGAAGGCTAGCGATTCCTCCAAACTATATCATGGAACAGACGACCTAAATGTTTCTAAATGGATATCTGTTGCCTGGCATCGTTTGGAGGAATCAAAAGAATTTCCCCTTCAGTGCATGTATCTTGTCGTAAAGCTGTAGTCAAATTACTCTTGCCTTCATTCCTTCCTTCCATCCTTCCTTCCTTCCTTCCTTCCATTCCTTCCATCCTTCGTCTCTTTTATTCTCTACTATCGTTCGTATTCCTCTATTCCTTCCGTCTATTGCCATGTAAACCTTCTCTCCTTACCATCTCCCCTTCCCTCCTTTCGCTTACTTTCTTTTTATCTTCATTTACTCCTCACTTCTTTCCACTCCTCTTCTCCCTCTTTCCATTCCCTCACTCCTATTTTACCTACTCCGTTTCTCACCTCCTCTCCTCTTCTCTTCTCTCCTTTCATTCCTTTTCCAGTCTTGTCCCCTCCATTCTTCTTCACCTGTCCTCAGCTCTCCTCTTCTCTTCTCTTTCTCTTATTTTCCTTTGTTCCTCTCTTCTAGTTCTCGTATCCTATCCTCTTCTCTCCTCTTCTGTCCTCTCCATCCCTCTCTCTTTCTCTTTCTCCTCCTCTCTTCTCTTCTCTTCTCTTCTCTCTCCTCTCCTCTCTTCTTCACCCCTCTCTCTCTTTCTTTTTTACTTCTCCTCTCCTCTTCAACCCTCTCTCTCTCTCTTTCTCCTCTTCACCCCTCTCCCTTTCTCTTTACTTCTCCTCTCCTCTACACCCCTCTCCCTTTCTCTTTCTCTATTCTCTTCTCGTCTCTCTTTTTCTCTTCTCTCTTCTCAGTGCAGGATGGCCCCCTGGATAAGACCCGCCCATTAACCTCCGCTCCCTGTAAGACTCTGAAAAATCGCTGGCATTTCTCCTTAATAGACTCGTGAAGCTTGGGGGAGAAAAAGTGAGTTTGCATGGTGGTGAGGTGTGTGTGTGTGTGTGTGTGAACGAGAGAGAGAGAGAGAGAGAGAGAGAGAGAGAGAGAGAGAAGAGAGAGAAGAGAGAGAGAGAGATGAGAGAGAGAGAGAGTGATGAGTGTGTGTATGTGTGTGTGTGTCTATGTGTGAATCTGTGTGTGTGTGTGTGTGTGTGTGTGTGTGTGTGTGTGTGTGTGAGAGAGAGTTTGTGTTTTTTTTTTTTTTTTTTTGTCTTTGTCTTTGTGTACATGAGTGTCTGTTGTGCATCCATCTACATGTACTGTACGTATATGTGTGTACGTGCATCTAGTTCTAATATACTGTATATATAAGTGGGCCAACAGACTGGACCTGTGTATCTCTCTATTCCACTTACCCTGAGAAAACATTGGCCGTGTTAAGGAGGAAGTTTTGTGTTGGTAAATCTGGAGCAACCAAATCCCCCAAACTATTCCAAGCAACAAAACAACCATTATCTTGGCTCTTCTGGTCCTGTTTCCTAGCATAATTTGGAGGAATCAAGGCACTCCAATGCACCAAAATGTATTACCCTCTTAATAGACCCCGATGGTCAATATATACACAAGAGGTGGCCATCTGTTGTGGAAGAATCTGAGGGCTACTTATTCCTCCAAGTTAGTCAAGTGAACAGATTGTCTACCTCTCAGGTGAGTAAGGATTCTGTTTTGTTGTATTGCTTGGAGGA
>JAWQEG010007380.1:0-39307 GCA_033782935.1 Petrolisthes cinctipes
GTATGTGTATATTTAGAAAGAGAATGTAGTTAGGTGTGTGTTTGTGTATATTTAGGAAGAGAATGTAGTTAGGTGTGTGTGTGTAAGGAATGAAACATAATGTGTATATTCAAGGAGTATTGGGTGTGAATGTATGTGTATATTTAAGGTGTATGAGGTATGAATGTATATAATTATAAATAAGTATGAGGTAAAGCTATGTATATTAGTGTGAAAAGTGTGTATGTATTCAGTGTGTATAGCTAATAAACTGTATAAATGTATAATAAACATAAATATATAAATGTATATATGTATACAGAAGTAAAAGTACGTATACATAGTGTATGATAAAGTATGTACAGTATGTATAAGATATAGTGTGTACAGTTTATAGCAAATGTTATGTGTCTGTTTATAACTCGTATAGAACAGAAAATAATTGACCTTATAAGAAAAAAGATATATAATTTTAACTTCTACCAATGAGGGTTATGCTTTTGGTTTAGTTTGTCTGTTTATTTGTATCTGGTGATTACATAATGACAAGTAGGAAACTGGACCATAAGGGTGATTGTATGTGTGTGTGTGTGTATGAGGAATGAAAAATATGTGTGGAATGTGGTTTGGCGTGTATGTGTGTTTATGTAACGTGGTATACACACACACACACATACACACACACACATACACATACACACACACACACAGTCTATAACAGGTATTGAAGGTGTAAGGAGTGGCAGTCAGTTATACACACACACACACATACACACACACACACACACTCTATAACGGGTATGAGGGTGTAAGGAGTGGCAGGTAAGTACACACACACACACACACACACACACACACACACACACACACACACACCGCTCCACTAACCTCAACCCCACCATGCAGGCCACACACACACACACACACACAGCCTCGTCACTCAGGATACGGTCATCTAAGAGGTCTGCAACACAAACACACAGACACACAAATACAAACACACACACACAAACACAAACACACACAAACACACTCACACACACAGCCTCGTCACTCAGGATATGGCCATCTAAGAGGTCTGCAACACACACACACAAACACACACACACACATACACACTCACTTACACACACACACACAAACACACACACACACACACACACACATTTAATTACCGGTTTAAATTTCACATGATCACTGAGCGAGACGAAAAAATATCTATTATAATACGTTTTGAATACTATGTCTCTTTAGTAATTAATCTATGGGGTGAACTCTTAAGGGGGTGCGGGAGTAGGGGGGGACAGGCTGGGGGGGGGGTGCGGGAATAGGGGGACAGGCTTTGGGGGGAGAGTGGGGGGTGTGAGGGAATAAGGGGACAGGCTTGGGATGGGTAGAAAGCCTGTCCCCCTATTCACGCACCCCCCTAACCTCCCCCCCACCCCCTCCCTAAGCCTGTCCCCCTACTCCCGCACTCCCCCTAACCCCCCCCCCACCCCTCCCTAAGCCTGTCCCCCTACTCCCGCACCCCCCAAACCCCTCCCGACCCCCCCTAACCTCCCCTCAGCCCTCCCTAAGCCTATCCCCCTACTCTCGCACCCCCTTAAGGGACCCTGTGATGTAGTCAGGATAAATAAGAAAATAAAAAAATAAAAAAATGATATCATGATGTAGAATGTCTTTTAAATGGATAAAATGTGTTGGTGGTGATAAAAAAAAAAAAAAAAAAAAAATGGTTTGGGTTTCCACTTAAAGACAAGAATGATGATAATTATGAGGCCACTAGATTAATTATTAAGGTGTCTGGGTTGAGGTGAGTTTGAGGTGACATGATTTATAAGGTAACAGAAGAAAGGTCACTGAGGTTTTCTGCCTGAGGTGAAAGGTAAGGTGAGATGAGCCTAGGAGGTATATACAGGGTTGAGATGAGCCAGTGAGAGGTAAGGTGAGATGAGATGAGTCAAGGAGGTATACACATAGTTGAGATGAGGTGAGATGAGCCAAGGAGGTATACCTATAGTTGAGATGAAGTGAGAGGTAAGGTAAGATGAAGATGAGTCAAGGAGATATACACATAGTTGAGATGAGGTGAGATGAGCCAAGGAGGTACACACATGGTTGAGATGAGGTGAGAGGTCTGGCATATCGGTTGATGTTCATGTCTTTATTTTTTTTTTTTTTGGTACTCGGCCATATCCTACCCAGTCATTGGTGTGTCAAAAGTTTGGGGATGCGTGTGTGTGTAATATGAACCGGGACCTGAAGTGAACTGGGGGTGGGGGGGCTGGTGGGGGCAGGTGAGAAGTTGGAAGGAGAGGGGGGCAGGTATGTATGTAAGGTAGGAGAGGGGGTGGGGGGGTGAGAGGTTGATGGGGATGGTGGTGGGGGGGGGGGGGGGGCAGGTGAGAAGTTGGAAGGATGGGGGGGGGGTGGATGAGAAGTTGAAAGGAGGAGGGGGGGGCGGGTTAGAAGTTGGAAGGGGGGGTATGTATGTAAGGAAGGGGAGAAAGGAAGAAGAGAAGTGAAATGGGAAGGAAGGAGAGAAGAGGAAAAGAGAGGAGGGAAGAAGAGAAGTGAGATGGGAAGGAAGGAGAGGAAAAGAAAGGAGGAAAGAAGAGAAGTGAGATGGGAAGGAAGGAGAGGAAAAGAAAGGAGGAAAGAAGAGAAGTGAGATGGGAAGGAAGGAGAGAAGAGGAAAAGAGAGGAGGGAAGAAGAGAAGTGAGATGGGAAGGAAGGAGAGGAAAAGAAAGGAGGAAAGAAGAGAAGTGAGATGGAAAGGAAAGGGAGGAGAGGAAAAGAGAGGAGGAAAAGAGAAGTGAAATGGAAAGGAAGGAGAGGAGAGGAAAAGAGAGGAGGGAAGAAGAGAAGTGAGATGGGAAGGAAGGAGAGGAAATGAAAGGAGGGAAGAAGAGAAGTGAGATGGGAAGGAAGGAGAGAGGAGGAAAAGAGAGGAGGGAAGAAGAGAAGTGAGATGGGAAGGAGAGGAGAGGGGAAGAGAGGAGGGAAGAAGAGAAGTGAAATGGGAAGGAAGGAGAGGAAAAGAGAGGAGGGAAGAAGAGAAAAGTGGGATGAAAGGAAAGAAGGGTAGAAGAGAAATATGATGAAATAAGGAATAACGAAGTAACAGAGTAAAGAGAAGGGATAGAAGAAGAGTGGAAGAAGAAGGGAGGAGAGGAGAGGTGGAAGAAAGTGGAGGAATTGAGGAAGACGAATTAAGAGAATGGAGAAACGAGGAATAAAAGGAGGGGAGAGAGAACGATGATGAAGACACGGAGAAGGAGAAAAATAAATAAGAAATGATGGATGGAAGTAGAGGATAAAAAGGAATGAATTGAGGGGAATAGAGAAGGTGAAGAAAGATGATGAAAAGGAAAGAAAACAACAGAGGAGGAAGGAGGATAAAAGAAGGAATAATGGGAGAATGAAACGAGGAAGTGAGAAGAGAGAAACAAAACAGAGAGAAAGAGAGAAATGAATGAATGAAAAAAATTAAACAAGTGAGAGAAAGAGAGAATACACGAGACGAAAAAAAAAAAAAAAAAAGTGTATATATGTATTTATGCTTAAATAATTATTCTGTATATATAAACAATACAAGAAAAATTATTTATGAATGTTTATTTAAGTGTGCGAAGACGGCTAAAATAAATATAAATAGAGGAACTGTCAATAAACATGGAATTAAACAAATATTCGTGAGTGTAAACAGAGAGAGAGAGAGAGAGAAATACAGAGAGAGAGAGAGAGAAATACAGAGATACAGATACAGACAGACAGAGAAACAGACAGACAGAGAAAGAGACAGACAGACAGACACAGACAGACAGAGAAACAGGGTGAAGAAGGGAGGGGGAAAGAACAGCTGACAGAGGAAAAGATAAGATATGGAGAGAGAGAGAGAGAGAGAGAGAGAGAGAGAGAGAGAGAGAGAGAGAGAGAGAGAGAGGTGATAGACAGAGATATAGAAATGAAGAAAGAGGTGGGACAGTAATCAGTGAAGTTAAAGAGAGAGAGAGAGAGAGAGAGAGAGAGAGTGGGGGGTGGTGATAGATATAGTTAGATAGAGAGAGAGAAAGAGAGAGAGAGGGGGAGGGAGATGAAGTGAGATAATTAACAAGGTAGGGGGTAGATAGCTATAACTAAGAGGGAGTGGGGGGGGCGAGGAGAGGAGAGATACAGGGATAGGAGAGGTGGAATAATGAGAAGAGAGAGGGGGGGGGGGGGTGTCCAGAGAGCATATGGTGAGAGAGAGAGAGAGAGAGAGAGAGAGAGAGAGAGAGAGAGAGAGAGAGAGAGAGAGAGAGGGATGTGAAATAGAAAGGGAGGGGGGAAAGGGGGGGGGGAATTGGGAGGAAGGGGGACAGACAGACAGACAGACACGAGGGGAAAGTTAGGAGGGGGGGGGGAGTTTAAAGGGGGGTGTATGGAACCAGAAGGGAAAGGGGGAGGTAGCCTATATAGTGGGGGGGGGATGAGGGAGTGGGAGGGTTGGGGAAGAGGAGGGAGGGTTGAGGAAGAGGAGGGGGGTGAGGGGAAAGAGGAGGGGGATGAGGGGAAAGAGGAAGGAGGGAGGGGGGAAGAGGAGGGGGTGATATAGATGAGGGAGTGGGGAAGAAGAGGGGGGTGATAGAGATGGGGGTTGGGGGGAAAGAGGAAGGAGAGGAAGAGGAGGGGTGTGAGGGGGGAGTGGGGAAGAGGAGAGAGGGTGAGGGAGGGTTGGGGAATGGAGGTGAGGGGGAAGGGGGGGGGTGAGGGAGAGGGAAGGAGAGATTGACAGGTAGGGAAGGAGAGGACTTGGGAGAAAGAAGGAGGGGGGGGGGAGATAGTAAGGTGGGGGTGGGGGTGGTGGAGGAGGGGGGGAGGATACAAGGTCAGATGGCGGGGGAGGGTTGAGAGACTGCGTTCCACCTAGTTCACTCACCCCTCCACTACTACCACCTTTCCGCCCCCCCCCCCTCCTGCCCCCCCGCCCCCGCTCCCCTGCTTCCCTCTCCCCCTTCCACCTGCCTCACTTTTAATCAAATTCCTCGCTTCTATTGTTTAGTTTTTCTTAATTAATTCATCCATCCTGCTTTTCATCCATGTATTCACCAACTGTATTTACTCATTCATTCATCCATCATTGCATCCACCTCTCTTCTGTCTATCTGTTTATTCATCTATCTATTGATCTATTCATTCATCTATCTATTTATTCATTCATCCATCTATCTATCTGTTTATTCATTCATCCATCTATCTATCTGTTTATTCATTCATCCATCTATCTATCTATTCATTCAACCATCCATCTATCTATCTGTTCATTCAACTATCCATCTATCTATCTGTTCATTCAACCATTCTTTCATCCATTTATTCATCCATTTAATGAACCATCTATCCATTTATTCATCCATCCAACCATCCATACATATATTCATGCATTCATCCAACTATCTATCCATTTATTCATCCATCCAACCATCCATACACTCTCCCTACAATACGACATCTACCCATTCATGTTATCATCCATCCAACCATCCGTTCATAACATTCATTTAGTCATCCATACTTAAATACAATCGACCTCAGGAATTCATACACAGAGCATTAATTTTGTTAAAAGGATAGTATACTTTTGGTACATTACAATACTACTGTACATAAACAATATATTTTTTCGTGTACTGGGTGTGGATATGGTGACTCTCCATTAATTATCCTTCATTATAATTATGGTTCTCTTATCAGTGGTCTAGAAGAAACAAAAGTCCTGTTGTCTGATGATGTAAAGGGAATGGTACAGTGGTCATGGTAAATCTGGAGTAAGTGAATCTTCCAAACTATTCCAAGCAACAGGCCACCAGTATTTATTGTTCATTTGGTCTCGTTTCCTGGCATACTTTGGAGGAATGAAGACACTACAATATACCAAAAATATACTATCCCCTTAATATAATTCTTAAGGGTAGATTCTCTTTTTGGTAAATTGGAAGGCTACTGATTCCTCCTACCTATGTCAGGAAACAGATGACTTTATAATGTTACAAATAGGGGATCTGTTTAGTGGCATAGTTTGGAGGAATCAGAGACCTTCCAATTCACCAACAAGAGAATCTCCCCTTAATTAAGGAACCCTGTAATGTAGTCAGAAAATTGGAGGTAAACGAGTCCTTCAAATAATATTGCCACGAAACACACACACACACACACACACACCTATATGGAAGGAGGTTGTTTGTTTCGTGGCATAGTCAGGAGGAATCAGAAGCCTCCAATTCTCGTACACGATCACAGGGTCCTAAATTAAAAACATAATGAAAGCCCCACCGTAGTAACGCCCATGCACAGTACGGTAAATTTAGCCCTTTTTCCTTATTACCAAATTTCAACACGACACGATTTTGGTCTTTGGTAGTAGGTAAAGTGTGTGTGTGTGTGTCGACCGCCTGTGGAGTGAGAGTTAGATAGATAAGTTTCCCAATATTCCGGGAAGTAATATTACCCTCTTGCAATAGGCCGGTGACCTCTCTCTCTCTCTCTCTCTCTCTCTCTCTCTCTCTCTCTCTCTCTCTCTCTCTCTCTCTCTCTCTCTCTCTCTCTCTCTGTCTCTCTATTGAGCAAGTGACTAAATATTTTCTCATCACTTTGAGTAAAAAAAAAAAAAAAAAAAAAGTTGGGTCGTGACGATGATGATAATGTTATATGTAAATTTATCTACATTAATTTTTCACCTAATGCATTTGGCCGCTTCACACCAGTCTCGGTAACGAATCTGATGCACTGAAGGGGGAAGTGCAGTGTTGGTAAATCTGGAGCCAATGAATAAACCTTCAAACTATTGCAAGTAACAGAACACCATTATTTTTGTTCCTGTTTCCTGGCATACTTTGGAGGAATTATGGCACTCCAATGTAACAAAAGTGAATTACCTCCTTAATGAGATGTAGTAAGTAAAAAAAAATTGGAGGTTACTGAGTCGTTCAAACATTGCCACGAAACACCACCTACATTAAAAGGAGCTTGTTTCGTGGCATAGTCAGGAGGAATCAGAAGCCACCAGGTCTTATACAGGCTCACAGGGTCTGAAATGGTTGAGTACTGTATGTTTAATTAAAGCGAATAAAATTGTATTAATATGTTTTCAGAAGTGTTTTGAGTGAGTGTTTCATGTATAATTATGATATAGATTTAACTGTTGTATACATATATTCATACATCCATCCATCCACTCACCCATGTATCTATCCTTCCCTCCGTCATTCTTTCCATTAATAATTTATCTAACCATCCCTCCGTCATTCTATCTTTCCATTCATCAATCCATCCACCCATCCGTCTTTGCATGCGTCATTCTATCTGTCCGTGATTCATCATTTCATCCAAGCATCACTCCGTCATTCCATCCATCTTCTCTCAGTTCTGCCAATGCTTACCGTGATATTCCTTTCTTTAATCTTCCTCTCCCAATTTCTCTCATTTTATTAACCCTTTTTCCCTCAATTCTCATCTCTTCTCAGTCTGATTTTCCCTTCACCTCTCTTCCCTGTTCAGTTGTGTTACCTCTCTTCTCTCTCTCTCTTCTCTTGTATTGTTTTTTCTCTTCCCCTTCCATCACTCATCTCTCCCGCCTCTTGCCTCTTCCCCTCCCATCTCCTCTCCTCTCTTTTCATTCCTATGCTTCCCTCCTGTTTTCCCTCCCTCTTTCACCTATTTTTTTTTTCTTCTTGCCTCCCTCGCTATCTCTTCCATCTCCTTTTCTCCCCTTTCTTCTGTCCGACTACCACTTTTTCTCTCCCTCCTCTATATTCTCTTCTCCCTTCCTCTCTCATTTCCTCTCTATACCTTCATCTCACCCCCCTCCCCCTCCCCCTTTCCTCTCCTCTCCTTTCTTCATTTGTGTTTCTCTGCTATATTATATCCCCTTCTCTCTCTCTCTTTTTTTATACTCCTGTGTGTGTGTTAGACAATGTAAAAGTTATGTCGACAGGGAAGATCATCAAATTACTTAATGTACGAGGTTTGGAGGCTTGTGATTCATTCTGACTATGCCACGAAACAAACAAGCTCCTTCCATATAGCCTAGGTGTGTGTTTGTTTCGTGGCAATATTTTAAGAACTCAATTTGTACCTCCAATTTTCTGACAACATCACAGGGTCCCTTAACGCCCAATACAAAAATAACAAAGAACACAAGTCAATGTTTGGGATGTGTGTGTATGTGAAAAGGGTGGTGTTAGGTAGATGGGGATTTGGATGTTGAGGAAAATAATGAAGTGTGTGTGTGGTGTTAAGTAGATGGTGGTTTGGATGGTGAGGAGAAGTGTGTGTGATGAGTATGGTGTTAGGTAGATGGTGGTTTAAATGTTGAGGAAAATAATTAAATGTGTGTGTGTGGCAGGTAGTGAGGAGAATTGTGGGTGTGTGTGTGCATGCATTTCACGGCCACTCAAATGGTTCCAAGTTTTTGTACACATTCCATGGATATAAAAAAAAAATCGGTGGAGTGGAGTGGGGGTAAGGACTAATGACCGTCACTGTGTAGAAGAAGACATTGACCCCCAACTAGGAGAGGCAACAGGTCTTATGATAATGCTGCTGTTGTGTGTCTCTCTCGTTCCTGTACCAGAAGTTCCTCTCTATATATATCTGTCTGTCTCTCTATCTGTCTGTCTCTCTGTCTGTGTATCTATCTGTCTGTCTCTCTGTCTGTGTATCTATCTGTCTGTCTCTCTGTCTGTGTATCTATCTCTCTCTCTCTCTGTCTCTCACCAGAAGCAGTTATATTGTTGTAGTATTTTTTAGTTAGCATGAAGAGAGATGCTGATTCCGGTCTTCCCATGAGGAAAGTTGGAGTAATGGTGGTGGTGATAATGATGAAGGTGGTGGTGTTGGGGATAATGGTGGTGATAGTGATGAAATTGGTGGTGGTAGTGATGGAGGTGGTGGTGATAGTGATGGAGGTGGTAGTGGGGATAGTGATGGTAGTGGTGATAGTGGTAGTGTTGGTGGGGATAGTGATAGAGGTAGTGTTAGTGATAATGATGAAGGTGGTGGTGATAGTGATGGAGGTGGTAGTGGTGAAGGTGGTAGTGATAGAGGTAGTGGTGGGAATAGTGATAGAGGTAGTGGTGGGAATAGTGATAGAGGTAGTGTTGGTGATAATGATGAAGGTGATAGTGAGGGTGATAATGATGGTGTCAGTAACCCAGCAATGTCTATGATGAAGGTGATGGGTAAAAAAGTAATGGAGATAGATAATTTTAAGGATGAATGATAAATGGATTAAGGGAACAACCTAATATTTAGTTTGCATATTGAAGGGCTACTGACTCCTCCAAACTATCCCAGGAAACAAATCCCCTCAATGTTAGTAATAATAATATATAAGGGATCTGTTTCGTGGCATAAGTTTGGAGAAATCAGTAGTCTATCAATTTACCCAAACGAGGTGATCTCCTTGATTGAGTTATGGGCAGGGATAAGATGTAGAAATAATGTGAGAGAGAAAGAGTGTGTGTGTGTGAGAGAGAGAGAGAGAAAGAGAAAGAGTGTGTGTGAGAGAGTGATGTGTGTGTGTGAGAGGGAGTGATGAGTGTGTGTGAGAGGGATGAGTGTGTGTGTGAGGGAGTGATGAGTGTGTGTGAGAGGGATGAGTGTGTGTGTGTGAGAGAGTGATGAGTGTGTGTGAGAGAGAAAGAAAGAGTGATGAGTGTGTGTGTGAGAGAGTGAGTGAATGAGTGAGAGAGTGTGGTGTTAGGTAGGTAGTGAGTGGTTTGGGAGCTGAGGAATATTAAGTGTTTGTGTGTGTGGCAGGTGGTGAGGAGAATTATGTGTGTGTGTGTAGCAGGTAATGGTGTGGGTGGTGAGGAAAATGCGTGTGTGTGTGTAAAGTTTAGTGATGAATGAATGGGTATTGAATAAGTGATGATAAAACCCATGTGTGTATGTAATAGATTGAGGTGAGTGAATGTGTGTGTGAGAGAGTGAATGAATGTGTGAGAGAGTGAATGAATGTGTGAGAGAGAGAGTGAATGAATGTGTGAGAGAGTGAATGAATGTGTGAGAGAGTGAATGTGTGTGTGTGGAAACGTTAGATGGTTACTAAATGAAAATGGATAAAATAGTGATGAGTAATGGAGAGTGAAGTGTGAGTGACGAATGGGTGATGGATGATGATGAAAAACGTGCGTGTGTGAGAGAGAGAGAGTAAGTGAATGAATGTATGTGTGTGTGAGAGAGTGAGTGAGTGAATGTGTGTGAGAGACAGTGAGTGAAAAAATATGTGTGATGTGTAAGAGAGAGAGTGAGTAAAGGAGTGAGTGTGTGTAGATATATGTGTGAGTGTATGTAGGTAGGTGTGTGTGTAGATATATATGTGAGTTAATGAGTGTGTGTAGGTAGGTAGAGGTGTGTACGTGTATTGGTGTGGGTGGAACAGTTAAGTCAGCCACGGTCTACCTGCCAGTGGAGGACCAGACCTAAAAATTGGTCACTTGTCATGACTGGTCAGTTCTGGTCTCAGCAGGAGTGACGTGAGGGAAGAGAGAGAGAGAGAGAGAGAAAGGGGGGGGGATGGTGGAAAGAGAGAGAGAGAGAGAGAGAGAGAGAAGGGGGATGGTGGAGGGAGTGGAAGAGAGAGAGAGAGAGAGAAGGGGGATGGTGGAGGGAGTGGAAGAGAGAGAAGGGGGATGGTGGAGAGAAAGGAAGAGAGAGAGAGAGAGAGGGGGGGGGGGAGGGTGGAGAGAAAGGGAGTGAAGAGGACGAAGGATGCGAAGAGAAAACTGAGGATGGTGGAGGAAAAGGGGGCAGCAGACTTGGAAAAGAGGGGAGGGGGGTGGAGGTTTGATTAAGAGGGACAGTAGGAATGCTGGAAAAGACGAGTAGGAGGAAGGTTGGAGAGACGGAAGGGAGGGGGTTACGGATGAGGAAAGAGGGGTGGGGGGTGGCGCAAAAGAGGTGGAGTGGAAAGGGGAGAGAGAGAGAGAGAGAATGTTCCTAATTTATCATTTTGTAGCCTTCCTTTCTCACACACTCCTTGCTTTTCCACATTCGTCTGTTATTCATTCAGTTTTCTCTTATTTCTTTTCCTTATAGTTCCCTTGCTCACTCCTATTATTTCCTTCCTCAATACTGACTTCTGCGCCTGATGTCTCGTATTTGGCAGTAAGGAACTTGATATTGGGAGAAATTGAGCATCTTTCACTTGGGCTGTACCACCCATACATGTGTCCAACTGTACTTTCTCTCCTCTTCCTTCATTCGTCACTCTCCACTTCCCTCTCATATATATTGTCCCTGACCTCTCTTTTGTCTCTCCTTTTCCTATTTTGTCCTCTCCTGCATGCTCCCTTTTCCTCTCTTTCAGATGTTCCTGATTCCTCCTCTCTTCATTCTTTACACACACTCTCTCTGTCTCTCATTGGCTTCCGGTTCCCCCCTCCTCGTTTGGTTAAGAAAATTAGGCGAGGTCTTACTAAGCAATTCCTCTTCCTGCTTTGCGTGTTCTTCTTTCACTCATTTGCTTCCTTCCCTGTTTCTACCTTCATTAATTTCCCTTCTACCTCGTTCAATCGTTTCGTTGCTTCATTCATTTATTTTCGTCCTTCATTTATAATTATTTAATGAGGGTTTGTCCTAGTCTTGTAAAAAATATTGCATTTTTATTTCATAACTTGTGGTTGCAACGACTTGGCAATGTTACTTAAGTTGAGGTTGTCTTGTTGGTGAATTGGAAGGCTACTGATTCCTCCTAACTATGCCAGAAAACAGACTACCTCAATGCTACTAATAGGGGATCTGGTTCGTGGCATAGTTTGGAGGAATCAAAAACTTTCCAATTCACCAACAAGAAAACATACCCTTTAAGAGACCCTATAATGTAGTAAGAAGATTTTGATTAATTAATCGAGTGTTAAAAATATTGGCACGAAACACACACAGACACCAATATGGAAGGAGGTTGTTTCGTGGCATAGTTTGGAGGAATCAGAGACCTAAGCAATTCACCAACAAGAGAACCTAGCTGCCCTTAATTTCATACTCGGCCGGAAGGTGAACTGATGCAAGAGGTCATAAATTCCTACGTTAATTTGTTACAATAATTTGGTTTTTCTGTTATAAAATACAAGGAGCCACACAATGAGCGTGTGTGTGGTTCTGGTGTGTATTTTATGGGTCCGCCTTCCGGAGACGTCCAGGTGTTGAAGAAAACAATGCGTATATAAAATAGTACACACACCGGAGACGTCCATGCAGGTGTTGAAGAAACAATGCGTATATATAATAGTACACACACACAGACAGACTGGCATGGTTTTTTGTTTGTAATCGATTTGCACCTTTCATCCTTTATTAAGCGTTGGGGAATCTTCCTGTGAAATAATGTGGCGTTCGTTTCATTTATGTTTTTTCTATTTACCCGACCCTCCTCCTCAGTCCATCATTACACCCAAAACAAGGAAAAGGCACGAGTAAGAAGTAGGTTTAACCAGTTTCCTCCTTAGTGGGTTTACCAGTTTTATATTTTGAGGTGGTCACGTTCTCATAAATAGCCAACCAAGCCCTTAATGACCCTGTGATCGTGTATGAAACTTGGAGGCTTCTGATTCCTCCTGACTGACCATGCCAAGAAACAAACTCCTTCCTCGGAAAATAATAATAATGATGATAATAAAAAAAAAATATGAAATAAATAAGTAATCAGACGAAAACCAAGTTAGGAGCTGTGTAATAATGCAAAGTTATTATAATTAGTATGTAAGTGTCTCAGTACTATTACTATACTATACTATCGGTTATTTTGGAGTGTTAGTGATTCGTGCAAAGTATGCCAGGAAACAGGTGGCCCCAGTATCAATATAAAGGGGGTTCTGTTTCTTGGCATCGTTTGGAGGAATGAGTTTGCCCTCCAACTAAAAATGATGCCCCGTAAAGAGTGAGCACGACCAAGCCTCAGGGCACACCATGCATGTTAGCACACCACCACTAACACCATTACATCACCACCAACAGCATTCCACTAACACCATCACATCACCAATATCATGAACACTACTAACACGAACACTATCACTATCATCATCACCAATACCATCACACTTGCACCACTAACACCATTACATCACCACCAACACCATCACAGCTCCACTAACACTATCAGAAATATCATGAACACTACTAACACCATCAGCAACACTATCATCACCACCACCACCATTACACCTCCATCACTAACATCAACACCATCCTCCCTCCCCCACCAGCACCATTAATTTGATAACACCTTCCCTGCCCCCCTCCTTCATTGCTTCCTTCCTTTCTTCTTTGCCCAGGACTGATAGATGAGCACCACGGGATGTTTGTGGTTCAGCAGCAACAGGTTCCGTTATCTCTCTCTCGTTCCTCTAGACACATTTCCCAGTCACTCAGCATCCATCCCAGCCACCCTTCAGCCATGCAACACCCATCTCAGCCACCCAACATCCATCCCACAGCCATGCAACATCCATCTCAGCCACCCTTCAGCCATGCAACATCCAACCATCAGCCAGCGTCGTGTAGTGGAAGACGGACGGACGCCAGACTCAAAATGAATACCAACCAAAGAGGGATACGTGTGTATACTCCAAGGACTTGTGTGGACGTGGCACCCTGGAGTCTTAAGGACCCTGTGATCGTGTATGAGATAATGGAGGCTTCTGATTTCTTCTGACTATGCCACGAAACTTTAAGCTTTTTGTATATAGCTGTTGGTTTCATGGCAATATTTGAAGGACTCCTATAGGTCCAATTTTATGACTACAACACAAGAGCGTCCTTAAGTCATTCGAGAAACAAAAATAGTTTGAGTGTTGACGTATCCACTCTCTATTTGTAACGGGTTGTGCGATGCTTCCTGGAATGTTTAGAGACTCTAGAGACATGGATTTGTTAGTATATTTAAGTGCACTATACCTCCAGCAATAATAATGATGTAATAGACGTACTCGCATTCAATTTGCTGCTCGCGTGGATTTTAAGACTGAAATCATTGCGGTTCCCATGAAGTTATCTTGAAATCATTGCGGTTCCCATGAAGTTATCTTGTACTTACCTAACTTGAAAATAAGGTATTGAATGTTCTATATACACTGGTACTCGATTTATAGACGGCCCTCACGTGAATATCAAGGCACTTAAGTTCAAAGCCCCTGTACATCCTGGTAGCGTAAAACATAGTAATGAGGTTTACACGTGCGAGCATTTACCGTAACAATATTTCCGTGCGCACCATCGATCGATCGCAAGACGTTCTCCGTGCATCATTGAATCTGCAAAACGTACCCTGGTTCAGGCCTTCATACGTGCGGATTTCAGCACATTTTTTAAGCCGTACTCAGTGTTTACGTTCAGTGTATAAAATTTTATGTCCAGCCCCGAGTGGTGTGGCGAGAATTTATGACGCGCTCAGGATTTTTTCGCGTGGTCTAATTCGCCTCGCCAGTGGTAGAGGTACGGTGCCTCAGATTGCCGGGATGGGATTGGGGTCTTTTTAAGGATTTTTACGAGTGAGTAAAGTGTAGGGCGCGTTAATGGCTGTGTGTGTGGTGGTGTTAATGGTATGTCGAGTTGTATCATTTCCTGTCAGTATGTGTGATAGAAACAAAGATAGTTTGTATGCAGGTAAGCTCTGTGTGTGTGTTAATCCCCTCCCACATGAGAGGGAAAAGACGGCGGGCAGACACTATAAGCAATTATGTGGGTAGGTGTCGGGCACAAGTGGCCAATGGGTAGAGGGGACTGTTTGATATGGTAACACTAGTAAAGAGCTAGGAAAAAATTGCACACAGTTGCCAGTAGTTGTATGCAAGTAATGTCGTGTGTGTTAAAGAAAAGGAAAAAAGTTATGTAGGTAAGGTCGTGTGTTTGTACATGTTTTCATGATGTGTAGAGGTGCAGCCATGAATTGACACCTACTACTATTAATCTGGAATACATGAAACAGTAAAAACTTTTTACTAAGTGCACCACAATTATTTTCATGCAAGGACGTTGTGTATGATATGCAGTGGGTGGAAACACTCTTGATGGCCACTGTACTGTACATATCTGGTTGAATTTAGGCCTCTGAATGCCTTCGGCTATGCATGACAGCTCTACACTCAGGGAATTCCTACCCCCCTATTCACTCTCTCCGTTCCCTCCTTCCCCTTCCATTCTTGGTTGCCAACAGTCAAAGATAAAAAACAATCTAGCCAAATAAAAATTTAAGCAAAAACTGGTAGTATTTGTTATATACTGGTGTGATGTGTGTGTGCTAGGTATAATTTTCCATCGTCATAGTGTAAATAATAACCGCTGTCTCTTAACACATAGGGCCTAGGCTATTAGAGATTGAGAGAGAGAGACTGTGACCCAGGTTGTCAGTGTCAATCGATTCCAGTCCTTGACCTTCCTGTTCAATAATGTTGTCATGCATACATTCATTCCCCATTCTTCTTGCTCGTTTTCATAATCTCAATTATCAGCAGCCCTTTCCTCCTCCGTTTGTTTCTTGCTTGAAATGCTTCTCCTTCCTTTGTTTAAATATGCATTTCTGTAACCTCATGTATTCTGCATTAATATATGTTCTAAGAGATGTGCAGTTTCCAACCTAAGAGAGGGAGGGAGAGAACCAGTTGTTGAGTTGCTATTTAGAAAGCTGACTGGTTGCGGTGGTGGGTGTGGTACCGATTGTGGTAGTCGTAGTGGTTTTGGCACATGTGTGATACCTCCTATTGTAATGATACGATTGACATAAATGAAATGGTACCGGTAATATTATACCTCATATTTCAAGGTCCTTAATATTGATGGTAAATGCAGTGAAGTATATATATAATGTGACAAGGTGAATTGGCAAAGTATCCATTTAATAATAATGGGTGAGGTATTTCTTGACAATGATAAACATTACATAATAAATGTGGGTTAGTCATCAAAATGTTAGGCGACCGATTACAACTTATTATTATGGCAGAGCTAGTTTTGTAGTATATTAAACTGTATATACAACACAATATCAAATAGTGAAAACAGTAAGTGAGAGTTACAGTCAGGTGATCGACAATAATAGTTCCTCAGGATGGAGCTCAAGTAGTGAATTATTTTTAACATTGGTCCTTTACTGGTTTGTGGGTGATGAAGTCGTGGCCAATGCAATGACTAATCCTATCACAGACTATTGGTATCTTTAACACCATGTTTTAGTAGCGGCAGGACAAACTAGTTTATCTTTATCTCGTCGCTTTACAGGAATGTTGAATAGCAGTTTCGTGATTATAAAGCAATAACAAGCATAATGAGTTTGAGAAAAAAAGAGGTGCATGGTTTGGGAGGGTTATCATCTGCGAGCCAAGACTTGCTCTCCATATTGTATATAGATGCTATTCGGAGCCTTATTGATTGCCGTCAGGGTTTTCCGCCGATTGAAATTATTTGAGATGAGAATACAGAGATAAATTGAGTGATGCATGAATAGATTGTACCTGTACAGTGTTTAAATATTATTATATTACGATTTTTGTAACGAGGAGGTTGCTACGATAATATTATAACTGCATTTAATTTGTTGTTTTCCAGACACTAATAAGCATGTCACTGTGATGCTTCACATTTTCCATTCAATACACCAACATGGGCCATTAAACTCTTTCAGTTTCAAAGGTCACTGTATCAAGGTTCAAAAGTATGTTGTGAATCAATGGGTGTGTATAAGTTGTACATGGCAACCGAGACATCAGTGCTACCAACATGTGCTTCTTGGTGTCGGGCGTGTTTCAGATCACATCGCTGATTTCTCACATTGTTTCCCGCAAAGAGGGCCGATACTTTGTTGAGAATTTGAGGTGGTAACATTGATTGGGGGAGGCCTACTCTGTGGGACATAGCACAGCTACAATAACACCCTTCCCCACCCAGCGTTGCCAGCTCAAAATTAAAACCCAGAGTACTTTACTAATTTGCCCCCTGGATATTGTAATTCTGTATGGTCTGTGTCAAGAATCGCGACACTACTTTTGCCCCCGATGATGATAATTTATATACAAATTATCTCCACAGGTTACGAGGTGCACTGACGTGGAAAGGAGGCAGGATGTATAGTCACCTCACCAAGAATGAGGAGGTGGTGGTGGTGCCGTGAGGTTCACACAGGACTGTCAAACAACACCACAGTTATCTGCAGATGGAGGGGTAATAAATATGTATCAATATTTAAGCAGTATATAAATCATTCATGTAATGCACATTTATCTATCAATGTAATGTAATTTAATTTACTATTGCTGACAAAAGTTTCTTTCTACTCCGGGTGAAATGTCCCCACGACTGCTGCCCCCCTTTCTGGCTGGCAAGTTGCTGCAGAACTACACCACCACGTAAACCAGCAAGCGAACAGTTGACTGACTCTGATACGAAGTAAATTACCCCCCCCCCTCTTATGTATAGTATACAAATAGATGCATTAGTTGATAGGTAATACGAGGTGTAAAGCAAGTGATAACTGCACAATAACAGAACCCCAGTACTATTTAACATCTTGGAACACCAACTGTATCATAAATATACCATTTTCCTTTTACACGTATCCAGGGCCTGTATTCACTAGGCATATCAGAGTTTGCACTTATGACTGAGTTAGTTTAAATAAACATAATAGCTTCTTTTACATCTTATATTACTCACATTCTATTTGTCTGAAATAAATATATATTTATCTCTAAGCGTATATCAATTTAGCCTCAAACAATATTATCGGCATTACATTCATTAAAACAAATGATTAACCACGTACAGTCGCCAGCTGATGGGATGCAGACAAGAGCAAACAAATCATGGGGTCGCTTCTACCTGACGAGTTAAGGGGGAGTCAGAGGAAGGGCATGGAGGGGCTAGTGGAGGGAGAAAGAGCAAGAGAGGTGCCCATAACTGCGGCTGCACTAATAAAGGATTTATAGGTAAATACAAATTTCAGTTCCATTTGTCACCGATTCGTTCAGGTTAACCTTGGATTTGCTGTATGTAAACTTTAACTTTAAGTTAATCATTTGCTTACATAATTATTGATTAATCGTACAGGTTAACTTTTTAATTCAAAGGGCGTCCGGAGATCAACCACACAGAAATTCACAAGTAATTTTGTTTAAAAAAAAAAAAAAAAAAAATTGGAAAATAAATTTTCTGGCATATCAAAGTAGAGACATGCTACTTTAATACAGTGGATGGCTAAACCCTTACGCTCTCCCAAGACAACCCTTGGACCCCCCCACGGGGCCCGAAGGCCCCACGGGGGGTCCTTTAGGCGCCTTTTGGGAACTGGCAGGGTGAATTCTTCCCCCCCTTATGAACGCCATCAGGGGGAAGGGGGTTCCTCCAGGGTGTAAGGAAGAAGTTCCCCGCGCACCAGTACTGTCCGCTATGAAGGCTGGACCACCTTACCATTATAGTAGGTAAAGGTGTGTACTGATGCGCCCAGACCACTCCATTAAGGACTTGGTGAAGCCCTTACTGCATCACCTACCTACAAGGGGGCCCTCACTGCATCAAGGACTTGGTGAAGCCCTCACTGAAACATGTACAGTACGTACTAGGGGGCCCTCACTGCAACATGCAAGTACAGTCACCGACAATAGTGACGCCCCTCTCCTTGACCCATACGAAGCCCACAGCCACTGCTTCAGTGTGGAGGAAGGCAGTGGGTGAGAGGAGGCACAGTTGGGTTTAAATTAATTATATGAAAATGATCATAGTATGGTAACAAAACCTTCTGCTTTTGTTTCAGTGTACAGTCGGCGGCAAAAGTTGTCACCTCACTCAACTTTTTTTTTTTTAAGTATAACATAAAAGGATAATTATCGAACCAACACATTCACCATAAAGAATTACAATATCCAGGTGGCAAATTAATACTCTCCTCTGGTGTTTTATTTTAAGAGCGGCTGAAACTTCTATTTCCATGACTTGACAGATGTGATACGACTTTTGCCGCAGACTGTACCTGAAGGAGAGGGGGCGTCACTATTATCGGTGACTGTACTTAACCTGTCCTGTCCTGTCACTGCACCTGTTGCCTCACTACAGAAATACCTGAAACACATACAAAATCCATTAACAATTCTAGTTATTTTTATGTATATATTTCAGTGGGAAAAAAAAAAAAAAAAAAAACAAGATATGAAACTGAATAAAGGGAAGGAATTCGTTCAAAATATACTTACAAGTCCAGGTAATCGTTTGTAGGTACCAGCTGGAGTCATGCATGGTGTATAAGGACCGTCTCGCTGCACTAGTACTGGTACCTGAAACAAGGTGAACAATTAATACCCACAATGACACAAAAATGGAAAGTAGTAATAGAACTTTGACTTGTTTCAGGTATACAACAGAATTCACTCACACTGGTGGCAATATAAAAATGACTGATACCCACAATGACAGAAGAATGCAAAGTAGTAGTAGAACTTCGACGAGATTCAGGTATACAGCAAAACACACTGCAGCTTTGACGAGTTTCAGGTATACAGCAGAATTATCACTGGTGTCGATATAAACTTGACAAAATTATACCCACAATGACAGAACAACACATGATGCATTTCCAACGTAACAGTTTCGTCGACAACTTTACCGGAACCTCCTCAGTAGTACTAAACTAAACTGTTCACCACTGAGGAGGTCCGGACACAGTGGTCGGCGAAACTGCTTATAGGAGATACATCTGTTCTTCTGCCATTGTGGGAATTAATTTTGTCACCTTTATATTGATGCCAGTGTGAATTATCCTGTATACCTGAAACTCGTCAAAACTAGATTACTACTTTCCAATATAAAAAAAGGGATAAATTATGGGCAAATATAATTCAGTTCTTAATCCATTTCCAAATACACTGTACTTAAGGGAGTCATACACTTTTGGTACATTAGATGGCTACTGATTACTTCTTAAGATGCAATTAAACAGGGCCATTGAATAAAAATATTATGGTGTCCTGTTGCTTGGAAGAGTTTGAAGGAATCAGTTGCTCCAAATTTGCCAACACTACTACACCCCCTTAATGCCATACCATTATATTAGGTACTTCAGCCATCGTGTGGAAGTATTCCAGCCATTGTGTCAGTACTCTGAATCTCACTCCACCTGTTGCCTCACTAAAAAACCTGCAACACGAAAATAAGTCCATTAATACTACAACATTCAAGTTTACTTCAGTTTCCCTCTCTAATTATTGCTCACAACGTATTGAACAAAATAAAATAAAAATACAATGACTTGACTTTGGACAAACATAACCACTGAACGGGAGAATCTCTTGTTGGTGAAATGAAAGTTCTCGGGTTCCTCCAAACTATGCCAGGAAACAAACTCCATCAATGGTACTAATGGGGGATCTGTTTCATGGCATAGTTTGGAATAGAAAAACCTTAAAAATTCCAATAAGAAAATGAATACAATCTTAATTACTTCATTTCTGTACATGAAAATTTATACTACAAGACTTTTACATTAACAAACATTCTTATCGTTACAAAGATAAAATCTTTAATAATTAGAGATAAACTACTTTTTACTATAAAATATTTATATAGATATAAATAAGTTAGTTTACTGCACGAGATTACTAAACATTAAAAAATATATATGAAAATAATAAAAATAAGAGGTTACACAAACTGAACGACGATGAAAGACTCCACCCACCAACCCCCACGTGGCTCCTAGGCCTGGAAGACCCTGTATACAGCACTAAGGAGATGGTGATAGCGTGGTGGGACAGCTGAAACGAAGGAAAAGAAAACAGGGATGGTTAAAGACTAAACAAGTGGCTGGGGTGCGTACGAGCGCCAAAAGCCAAGGTCTTAAATAACTCTTCAAATCACAGCAGCAGATCTAGGAGGTACAGTAATGGAAATTAGAGTAGCACTGGTCCGAAGGGGTGCCAATCCTGAATTCATCACCAGACAATTTCATTGGGCCAGACAAACAATTGATAGAGTATCACGGGTCCAAAGGGGTGCCCAAACCCTGAAATCACCATCACAGGAAAGGCATAAGGAAAAGAAACAAGTTTAGAATAACTGATCATGGGTCCGATGGAGTGCCATAACTACTACAAATGTACAGTAACGAGCACTAATAAATATTCAGATGTGCTTCGAATACCTAGAGACAGTAAATAAATGCACAATAAAATCTCCTTTGGAATAAGTTCGTTGGTGAATTGGACTGTTCAAAGCTTCAACCAAAAACGAATACACATTTATTTGTGTTCGTGACCATACAAATAACACATTACCTATAAGAGACAAACATTATCTACACAGGGAGACAAGCCGCCCCAAGTGTGGACACAAGAGATCTGCAAGTCTTACCCAGGATTCACTCAGACTTAAACTATTGATCAAACGGAGAGCTACAAATTGCTACGATCTATGCCACGAAACGGATTTATTTAATTACATTGAGTTGGTCTTTCTTTCAAAGCTATAATGAATCGGTAATCCTATTGACCAACTAGAAAGTCCCGTTTTATATTGAAATTTCTAACTAACAATGCATTTGCACAAGCCGTGTAGTGATGATCATTATCTGTTCCATATTGATTATAAGGGCGAGTGTAAGAAGGAAAGACGAGTTCTAAAAGGAGGGAGAGGGAGAGAAAAAATAAGGACTGATGGAGAGGGAAGAGTTGTTCGAATCCTTAACTTCACCACAAATTTTTTTTCCTTCACCTTTCCAGCAGTCTCATTTAGAACTATCACTAATAAAAGTTGATAAGTCTTCTCCAGCCCCAATTCTTCCAATCATTTGATCTGGTAACCATGCTGACCTTACAACCCAGGTTTATGAAATATTGTCAGTTTGATATCGAATTTAATGTGCCGTCCTTAGCATTTCTTATGTTGGGAGTGAATACCTGTATATTCTGTGGGCGAGTTTCATTTCATAATACTCCATTTTCATTTCATAATACTCCAGTGTAACAGGGAATTGCCCCCTTAAGTGTAGTAGGAAAGCTGTATGGGAAGGTGCTGATAAAGAGTCAGAGGGTACGGAGGCTGTAATTGATGAAGAGCAAGGTGGCTTTAGGATAGAACAAGGTTGTGTGGACCACATATTTGCAGTAATGAATTTGTGTGAAAAGTAGAGAAATGTAAAGTAGTATGGGCATTTATGGATCTCTGGAAAGCATATGACAATTGATAGAAATGGATTGTGGAAGGTTTTGCAGTTGTACGGGCTGGGGGATTATTGAGGGGTGAAAAGTTTCTACGTAAACAGTGGAGTGTGTGTTAGAGTGGGAAGTAACGCGAGTGAATGGTTCCCAGTAAAGGTGCGACTCCGTCAAGGTTGTGTGATGTCACGACAGTTGAACATTTATATGAACGGTGTGATGAGAGGTAATTGATAGGGTGATGGAAAGATGACAGAGCTTAGTGGACAGCAGAGGTAGAGAGTTAGACCTAAACCAATTACCGTTTGCTGATGATAAGGAGCTAATTAGTGGCAGAGTCAGAAAAGAAACAGTAAGGTAGTGCAGGAGTTTGGACGGGTGGGCAGGAGGAGGAAACCGAGAGTGAACGTGGCAACGAGCAAAGTAATGAGATGGAGGGGAGCAGAGGATGGAAGGATGAATATAATGCTAGATAGTGGAGGAGGTAGAGTTGCTTTAAGTATTTGGGGTCAAAGGTGAATGTGCAAAGCAAAATAGAGACAGAGGTAAAATATATAGTAAATGAGGTAGGAAAAGTGCTATGAAGAATGAATAGGAGGTTTGTCTACAAGTCACTTAGAATGGATGTAAAGAAGTTGAACGAAGGGATGGCAGGGAGTAAAACCGGACGGAGAAGACTCATGAATTTTGACTAGTGACAATACTTTCCTAGTCGTGTCTACTCTTTAACCACATTGTTGTCCAATCATCCATCGCCTCACCACCTGTAGCGCCTGTCTAAACTCCTCCCATGAATTTCACACAACCACCATTACACTTATCCACCATCTGATCCTTCGTTAAACAATCCCTGTTCACCTCCAAAGTCATCTTACAGACTACCATCCATCAATTGCTGTCAGACCGTGCTCAATCTCTAATCTCTTTCAGGTAGTTTCTACATAGACCCTCTGCGAGCACCCTCCTCCACTCTTCACCCTATGCTCAAAAAATACGTATATACCAGTGCCACTCCAATCTTCTCTAACCAAATGATATCTTTCAAACACTAACTACACATTACCTCTTCTCAATTTCCCTCACTATCGTTAGAACACATGACCATTAAAGATTCTAAACATTAAAAGGCACAACACTCACCCTTCATCCTCCAGTGACGGGTGACATAACGTAGGTAACTTCATTAGTGGTGTGGAGTATGTTTAGTCGTCTCCGGTTTTAGTGATCGGTGTCATTCAGTAGTTTATCGAACATTGGATTCCACCAATTTTATCAAGGTTTATTGTAACACTGATAACCGTGTACACAAAACACTGGGCTGCACCTCCTAAACATAAAGGGAACACTCATTCCTTCACTGCACTTTACACTCAAGGCTGAGCTCATCGTTGAAGCAATATTTCACTCTTCACAAGGCGTAGAAATCATTTTCCCTCATTCATTTTCACTTAGCATTTTTTAGCTTTTAGTAATACCCGGAATATAAACACATTAACACCAGAGACACCCGTGAACTTTCAAAGGGCTTGATCTAAAATCTGAACAAACTTTAATTAAAAAGGAATTATAGTAAAGTTAAACTGAGAAGAGACTTTCTTTTTCCTTAGAAATAAAAAGTATATTAACCTGATGGATAAGGAGACAAGGAGTGAACTTTGTCCCTTTGGACAATTTGATCAAACCATCCAAAGTTCATTGGTATCGCTCATTAAACATTTGCAAATCAATGACCACTTTTTTTTTTTATTGTAGTTACGGTTTTGGTGTAACAATATTTCACATGGAGCCTTCAAGGTTTAACATTAACACTCCTGATAACACGAACTAGATTTTTTTTCCGGTTTGTTTTCTACACCACACGGTAACTTTTGAAAACCATTTTAATTCACTTGTATCACTGATTAACTCTATCATTTAATTACCACTGTAATGTAAGAGTTAAAATACCATTCCAAGCAGGTCTCCCAACACCGAAATCAATCACACTGCACACTGATAACTAACGGACTTTATATCTGGGTCTATTTTCATACTATAATGGACACCAGTACTAAATTCATGGCGATGACAGTACCCACACGTTAGTATTCTTTAGACTGTACACTTGTTGGTAACGAGTGGGTCAAGATTAAATAGAGTTATGGCCAGGTAGTCAGAATATATAAAGAGCTTTCACTTGTTCGTATCACAGACCTTGGCAAACCATTTCGGACTCATTTCTAATTTAAGGATTTACCTATTTAATTAATTTGAAGTTATATTAAAAAACTATATGGAGTACTATGTGGATGCACGTTAATAATTTTATAGTACAATTTTTGAATGTAACGCAATGTTTACCTTTATTTTACGTTTACTTATGAATATCATTTTTCAATGTAATTACCATCACTACTTTAGCTCAGTGCTGGAATATAAACTCTTCAAACAGATTAGAAACGCCACCGAATTACTGTACTACATCCCATACACAAAAAAATATCGAGGCATGGAATAAAATCATGATGAAACTATAGTTTAACAGTTAAAGTTATACATTATAAACTTATGCGCTGAATGAAAACCAAATAAAGGAAAGAAAAATACCGAAAGTCACCAATTCCAAAAACTATCCAAGAAAAAAAAATGCCAATAAACGATCACTTATTTTCAACACTTCTTTCCACACCAGCTGTTGAAACAATACTGAGTGAGACAGCAGACCAGTCCTCCCTCGTAACCTCTGTTCCCGACATTTCCCACTGCGCATGCGTGAAATTAGCCACGTGGAAGAAGGAAGGGAGGGTGGGAGAGAGAGAGAGGAGGTAAGGAAGGGAGGGTGGATGAAGGAAGGGAGGGTGGGAGAGAGGAGGTAAGGAAGGGAGGGTGGAAGAAGGAAGGGATGGTGGGAGAGAGGAGGTGAGGGAGCCAGGGAGGGAAGGAGAGAGGGAGGAAAGAAAGGAGAGAGACAGGGAGGGAAGGAGGGAGAGAAAAAGGAAGGGAAGAGGGAGGTAGGTAGGTAGGGAAAGCTCACAGGGCCGGGTTTCACAAAAGTAAATTTAGTTCACTCTTAAGTTAAAATTTCGTTCGGAAGCATTTATCCATGGCAAGGACTAACACTGCTTCGAAATCATAATAAATATAATCTCATACTAATAGAATAACGAAACCATTCACTGCTTCGAAATGAGCCTGAGACACTATGGCGAGGTCAGTAACAAATGTAAACATACGAACAAGTCCAAACTCTAATATGATGTTTTGTTGTGAATACCGACTCAGAAGATGATCCTTGAACCAAACTGCTTGAGGGTTAGTTAGGATGGTTCGAGTCTTATTATATATGGGATGATGGCATTATTATTATTATTATTATTATATGGGGTATTATTATTATTATTATTATTATTATTATTATTATTATTATTATTATTATTATTATTATTATTATTATATGGGGTGATGGCATTATTATTATTATTATTATTATTATTATTATTATTATTATCTTCCGTCACTTTAATCATTATTTACATAAACCAATTCAATGAGGACTTGTATTAACCCTAAAGGACCTTATGTCACTTATAAAAGGTATGCAAATTATGTGGGGTATAAATCGGCCTTATAAAATTGGGATATATTAATTGGAAGGTAGGTCAGTAGGTATGTGTAGGTAGGTCAGTAGGTATGTGTAGGTAGGTCAGTAGGTATGTGTAGGTAGGTCAGTAGGTATGTGTAGGTAGGTCGGTAGGTATGTGTAGGTAGGTCGGTAGGTATGTGTAGGTAGGTCGGTAGGTATGTGTAGGTAGGTCAGTAGGTAGGTCGGTAGGTATGTGTAGGTAGGTAGGTCAGTAGGTATATGTAGGTAGGTCAGTAGGTATGTGTAGGTAGGTCAGTAGGTATGTGTAGGTAGGTCAGTAGGTATGTGTAGGTAGGTCAGTAAGTATACAAGCACATGTAGGATTATATAGGTATGTATGCATGTAATCTACAGTGTGTAAGTGTATAATTAGGTACTTTAGTGTGCGTAAGTAGTTAGGTATGTAAGTAGTTATGTATGTAAGTAGGTATATTTAGGATATATATAAGTATGTAGTGTAGAGTATGTAAGTGTATAGTTTGGTACTGTAATGTGCGTCAGTAGTAAGGTATGTAAGTAGTTAGATATGTAAGTAGGTACTAGATATGTAAGTAGGTGTATTTAGGATATATATAAGTATGTATGCAAATAGTGGACAGTATGTAGGTGTATAGTTAGGTACTGTGATGTGCGTAAGTAGTTATGTATGTGAGTAGTTAATAGGTATGTAAGTAGGTGTTTGTAAGTAAGTATATATGAGTATGTATGTATGTGTAAATTTGTAACTCGGCCTCGGTAAAGTCCTTCACAAAACCTGTAGGACAAGGGAGAAGGTGATAGTTAGGTGTGACAACAAACACGAAGGAAACAGAACCAAAGGAGGGACAGTTGAAGAATTAAAAGGGAGTAGCAGGTGCCGAACGAGTGCCAAACTTAATGACAACAAAATTACAAGCCATGTGACCTGGACAGCCAACCCCACAAACCACCACCTTGTCAGTTCACGAAAGGAGGGGTTCTGAACGGTTCGAATCTGCGTGCGAAACATGAACATTCTGCGCCTGAACCAGAGGGGCTTCGAATACCGTCTATAAAAGGGACAAAAATTCTGCAAAATTGAGCAAAGACAATTTACAACGAAGGAATTTACACATCCACATTTCTCACTCTCATGCTCTCTCCACAACACCACTCTCAAAACAGAAGGTAAGTAAAATTGTTCTCATATATTGTCTTTTGAATATTGTATAATTTATATATCCAAAGACTGGGGATGAGACTTAAACGTAAGTTATTGTGTAAGTGGCGATGTTTGATATTGGTGATGTAATCCACATTCACTACTTTCAGGAAACTATCCTTCGTTATTGATGTTGCAAAAAATGGTTAAAGATTTGGTTGAAAATCTTGAGTGAGTACGGCAGCGTTATTACCACATCATTGGGTAACTGAAGGTCTGGGCTGCATAACATCTGATGAGGTGGATAGAGCGACAGTCGGCGGTATCAAGGACCCAAAATAAAGCCTACACACTAAAGTTGACTAAATTCTTCTCTCTCTCCCGGTGATCTGATGGTCGTTGTTGTTAAAGTCTCCTGGCCACAACACTCCACTGAAGTGAAGCACCCAACGACTCTTTAGAGCTTCATTCCATTAGGTTGCAGTCTAGAAATATAAACTGCTCTTTCTCTGGTGTTTTGGAGGAAGAGGGTTTATCTTCAACTTAAACTATTTTTTTTTTTCGATCTCGCCTGTTTGTGAATAAATAAACTATGCTCTTAAGGATATATTTTCGTAATTCCTTGTTAATGGGGTTATGGAATAATTGGAGAATCAAGAAAATAGAAGCACAACATGAAAAAAAACTATCTTGAAATAAATCTAGAAGCGGTGATGATTCAGAAGGCTTTGATATTTTCCTTCCTCTACAAGTTTGATAAACTAGTCGTATATGAAAACCTTCCATCTGTGGGGTGTGGGAGGAAGTATGTGCTTATCATTTATAACTTATATGGCATACATTATTATAGTCCTTCATTTACAATAAAGGTGACGACGTGATGTTTCAACCAACAAGTGGCTTTACATTAATTGACCTATAGAGAGTTCACTAAATCTATCTCGAGTTGGAGTCTGACAAAACGAGTCTCCAAGCAATCTGGTCCTGTTTCCTGGCTTATTTGGAAAGGATAGAGGCACTAGAATGTACCAAAACTATGTTGACCCCTTTAAAGGTCATAAGATAGATTGAATAATACAGAGGACGGTGTAAGTCGTCCATTAGTTAGCTAAAGAGATATGAAACCAATTTTAACGATGACGTGTTAGTATGGAATTGGATCGGCAAACACTCTGGCTATATATGGCTGGAGGACATTTATTTTATTATTTACGACAGGACACTTACTTCATTATTTTATTATGTATGGCAGAAGGACACTTGCTTCATTTATTATTTATCATGTATGGCAGGAGGACACTTACATTTATTATTTTGTATGGCAGGACACTTGCTTCATTATTATTATTTATGACAGGACAGTTACTTAATTTAATTATTATTCTAGTTAATGTGGATGAAGCAGAGAACACAATGAAATATTCTAATGCTTGATAAAGGGAAAATAGTTACGTAGTGGAACGAGAAAGATAAATATACATAACAGACTGAGTGGTTCAAAATGTGTGTGTGTTTCTTAATGCCATTGTGTGTGTGTGTGTGTGTGTTTATGCTATGTGTGTTTCTTAGTGCCATGTTTGTGTGTGTCTGTTTTCGGGATTCCATGTATGTTCGTGATTTCGTGTGTGTGTGTGTGATTTTGTTTGTGATTACATTTATTTGTGTGTGTATTCGTAATTCCATATGTCTGTGTGTGTATTCGTGATTCCATGTGTGTATGTTCGTAATTCCATGTGTTTGTGTGTGTGTTCGTAATTCCATGTGTTTGTGTTTGTATTCGTGATTCCATGTCTGTGTGTGTGTGTGTGTCGTCCAGAAAGCAACCAACTGCTTCAAATTTCCGGCACCGAGTCACTGACCCAGGTGGGCTATAGGGATTGTGGTATCCAACTGTACTTAAGGGACCTTGTAATGTAGTCAGAAAATTGTTGGAGGTTAGTGTCTCCTTCAAATATTGCCACGAAACACCTTTAATATATGGAAGAAGTTTATTTCGTGGCAGTCAGGAGGAATCAGAAGTGAGATTCTTATTATACAGTTGGCTCAGACTGCAAATTAAACTTATAGTGATTATCTTGACTCACTCAGTCACTGTTGGGTTGAATTTAACTCTGAGTAAATAGTGACATTCATCTTCATATTTCATCCAGTGTAGAGACCAGGTACAGTCGGCAGCATAAGTTCGCTTCATTTCTACCTATGTATCTATGAGCTATATTGATGTTGTAACACAATTTGAATGCAGAGATAACAGATATACTTCACATGTGGTAAATGACACATGTTTTTAGGATAGAAACTGGTTCAGAAAGCAACTAACTATCTGGTCATATTTGGATTACCAAGTGCATACATAAGATGGACGCGAATTTATGCTGTCGGCTGTACGTACTTGGGTTGTCAGGGGTACATGATTCAGGAATATTATTTATTACACCACTAACGTAGAAGGAAGGAAGTCTTACAAGTATCACTATAAGGTTGGCTGCTCTGTATATTTACTTTGTATATTAGGGCCAGTCGTGAAAGCTGGCTCGAGTTCCTACTAGTCAATTTTACTTTTGATATCGAATTTGCTTTTATGATAAGTAAGTATGTTAAGAAGTATATTAGAGATACATTGTTTCCTTCTCAGTCTGGGTCACTTTTGGGTCACCACTGAGGTATATAATTATGTGTGGGAGAGAATAGCCTACCACCACCAACAAATCGCTAATAACACAAGTACAGTTGGCCACAAGAATTCCTACACAGGCTACATGAAAAGAGAGGTCAGTATTCTAGAAGTACTGCAATAAATGGCCTTCCAAGTGATTCAGTGATTAGCAAAACAACAAACCTAATATTGTGTTGTATTGAAGTTGCGTAGTCTTACATTTTCTGTATGTTGTAAGCCCTCGTTAACAAGAGCGTGCGTAGGAATTCTTGTGGTCAATAGTGCATTCATTAATACAGTACTTACTCTCCATATGCTTATTCTCCTTCTCTCTCTCTCTCTCTCTCTCTCTCCTGTATATTTTCACTCCCATTCACCCCCACCCCATCTTCCTCTACTCGCATCATTCATTCCTCCTCCCACACTTTCTCTTTTACTCGTCCCTTCCCTGCCTCCCAGTACTCGTCTTCCGTTCTCTCTCTATTTAATGCATCAACTTGGCCTCCCAATACTTCAGTGTCCCTAAGCAGAACTCACAGTACCAATAAACTGCCTACATACAGAGTTCTTTTTATTTTAGTGAAAAGAATATATGGGAGTTTGCAGAGTAAGACAAAAGTATTCAAATATCAGAGATGAATTTCTGATTTTTAAGTAGATTTTTTTTTGCTTCATGGAGTTTTGAGAAGCACAGTAAAATGTCACAAAAGATAACAAAAACAATCTCTGATTACATAAAGACGTACTGCACTCACAACGTATAGAGGAACTACACGAATAAGAGAGTACTTGAGACACACTGGTTAAAAAAAAAAAAAAAAAAAAAACTTGGTCCAGTCTCTCTCTCTCTGATAGTTTTTTAAATATTATTATTATTTTTTTTTCTCTCTGGCGAAAATGTATCTGTTCCCTTCATTTGATTTTTTCTGTAGATATACTCCAATCCAAGACAGACAACAACTTGCCACAACTTGGTACTCATCTTACATCAAAGGTTACATAAAAAAAAATTACTTAGAAGGGAATCTGTGCATTTTGGCCAGAATATATTTATATACATATATATATAAAAAAAAGACATACTTCGATGTGGGGATGAATAATACTCGCAAGGTTAATTTTAATAATAAACCTTTAATAGAGAACTCAGTCAAAGTGGGTTACAATACAATCCTGAGTTCGATAATAGAATCCCGGGGTGGCCAAGTCTTCCCACGGGAATAATTATTATAATAAACTAGAAAACAAGTTACCTTCTTCAAATATATATATAAACTGAAAAATCTATGCTTTCTTTTAATTATTTCCTTATTCTGTATTGTATATACAAGACAAACTTGATAGCACGTTTTTTCATCTATAATAGGCTACAACATGAAAAAAATATATGTACTGTATGTAGTAGATTAATAAAAAAAAAGGTTTCAACTGTATAAATATTTTTGCCATTTTCAAATCCTTTTCATACAAAAATAATCATAGGATAAAGGTCAAAAACTTGAGCAGCACTAATTCAACCCTTATCAGCTACACAATTACTTAACATTATTATAACCTCTGATTTGTTTTATTCAAATTTCTGAACACGAAACAAACGTTAGTTCTCTCTAAATATATATATAACTATTTCTTTAAACTGAAATTGGTAAACAAACTATGGGTATGATTACAATTAGGACAAAGGGGTGGGAAGAGTAGGAGATAAGAACACCATTTAAAAAAAAAAAAAAAAAAATAAAAAAAAATAATAGGAGACTTTACTTAAATGACAGCTGAAGAATGGATTAACCAGAGAAAACTAATTTTGACCAACACACAACCACGGACACACACACACACACACATATACTCGTGATGATTATGAAATGCTCCACACCCTTCCCAATCCTATGTCCATTGTTACACTGAAAGTAAATTTCTTTCAGATACAGTACAATGTTACGGAGAATGAAAATGAATAAATGAATCCAAAAGCTTTCAAGCGTGATATGTATTGACTTGCACCACAAAAATAATAATAATAATAATAAATTTTAAGATATTGGACAGTATGTCTAAAGTAACCACTAACTGGAGATATGCAACCTAGAACAATTAAGAAGTTCTATAATATTCAACTTAATTAACTTCTTTCATTGAAATCAAAACGTATATTTAAAAAAAAAAATGCACAAATGAATGCTCTCTCCAGACGGAAACCCAGTTGGATTATGAGAGTCAAGATGTTGGCGAACCAGAGGCTACTGATATCAGCTATGCCACCTAAACTAAAGTAACCTGTTGTTTGGCAAATTGGGGAATCGGTTGCCATAACATTACTGACGGATTACCCCTTAACAAAATCCAGAAAAGGAATTCTGACACGAAATTAAAAAGGGTTACACGACTCAAACTAACACAACTAGAGTACTGTACTGTACTGTACCTTATATACAGGATATTTACACAATGTTATCACACACAAAAAAATAATGCCACTATGATGTGTAGCAAAAGGAAAAGTAATTTTTAAAAATTAAAATACAATTAACAATGGTGAGACAATACAGCATATACTTAAAAAATTACGATTCTCCTGCTCCTTGCCAACCTACAGCAGATGTGGCTACCAAGAGGCAAGGTTCCCTAACTAACACTTACAATGCGAGGAAAGGCAGCTTGTACGTCTTGTGGTTGTGTCATAGTAGCAGCTAAAGGGAAGAATGAAGGGAGGACTGATGATAGATAGATAACTTAACATCAGCAGGTTGGAGGGTAACAATAGGAATGAATTGTTAAAATGTAGAAAAGGAAGGATTTAGAGAACAACAATATTACATAGAGAATAATGGTGATAATTAAATGGTGACAAATAAAAATCAAAGGCTACATAGGAATGAAATGCTCATTAAAGAGAACACAAAGTAAAAAGGGAAATGGGAGGGTAAATATACAGCAAGGGATAGCACTAATAAATAAAATGGTTTTTAGAGAGGATGAAATATTCTGGCAAAGAGAGAGAGAGAAAAAAGAATGAAGAGACAGAGAGAAATTTTAATAAATTAATTCTTAATAACGAATCTGTAACAAATAATTTGAGCATATGAAACAGCACAACTGACAGATACACAAAACAGCAGCGAGAATGATAAACAGACACCCAGAGTACACCATAACAAACTACAGCATTTCACTTTCTAGATGATGTCAGAGTGAAAAAAATGAACATGTTTTACCACTTTTGAACTAAACCCTACTAGGCAATCAGGGAGAGACAAGAGTTGATTGTAATTGACGAGTTACAATATATATTGGAAATTCTTTGATGGTTTTATCAATGAAGTTACAAATGTAAATGTGTCGTACATAATATATCTCTTCTCCAATGTGTCGTATAAATTTTTTATCTTCTTTGATGTCTCATAATATAATAATTTTTATCTTCTCCAATGAGTTGTCCCAGGTTATTCATTTATGCACAACATTTATGAAATATATTAATAATATCTGATGTTCTTTCTCTTAAAGCTAGTTAGAAATGTTCAAATATAAAAACATGATTTACAAAGCATTACACATTTTCCAAATGCAATACAAGTACTGTACTTAATAGCAAAAAATGATGAATGTTCTCTCTGGGAGTTAAAAAGTTTTTTGGCCTGGCAAATATATTAACAGGGAGATGAGTACTAATATTTAAAAAATGAAGGAAGGTACAGCACTGTCTTATATTATCCTTTCACTGCACCTTTCTTATGGTACTGTGATGGAGAAAGTCTGAGTCAGGTTGTGTATAACTGCAGCAGTGCTGGTAGCACTCATCAGCCGAATACAATCGTCTGGAGTTTGCTTGTTTTTACTAAATTATAAAACAGAAGGAACAGCACGTACAACCACAATCTGAAGTTTGTATCCATTCCTGATGTGTTTTGAACTGTTTGATGCAGTACTAAACAAGTATTACCAACATTTATGGTAGGGACATTCCCTGCACCTGATTTAGTACTATATTAGATATCTGAAACTTTTATAAATCCAGCTAGGTACAAATTTAGGACAACAACTGTATCCTCATTCTTTTAACAATACTACAGTAAGGTGCAACAAACAACAAAGATAGTGGTAGAAGGAGCTGGGTGATAGTGATAGCAGTGGTGATGGTGGTAGAGGTGGTAGTAGTAGTAGTGGGTATATAAATACCTGAACCCTTAAATCTAGACATGGCAACAATGTGAGGGCAAAATGTGGCAACGCAATGGCAAAAAAATAAAAAAAACTCCACACAAAAAAACAGATATTAAAACTTTTACCCTACCCACAACACAATCTTATGCACCATAGTCACCTACACACCCCCTACTGCCAATGTATAACAAAGTGTGGATAATTTCCTAATACTAGCTAAATATACTACAGCATACAGTACTGCGTTTGGAGACAACAATTTACGTATTATACTTTTTAAGTCTTCTAAACCACATCAGTGACATAATTTCACTCGGGTTAAATATTCCTTAATATGTGAATAAAACGTACATGTTCAATCACATTGCCAATTAATAACTACAATAGTACAAATAGTCATAATAACATTTGGGGTAATTATATGACATACCAAACATTTGACCTTGGTTGCTGTCTGGGAATTACATGATACCAATTTCTCAAAAACTCTACCAATGATATCAGTGAGTCAGTCTGCCTTTTGGTACAGTCTGGTGGAATTAGGTCTCCATTTAACCAACAACTTTAAATAACCACCTAAACTCAACCCAATCTTCAAACACCATCAACAATCCTGCAAATTTGTTCCTTCATGTTCTCCAAATCTATTCAAATTGCTCACTGAATCTTGAGTTTCTTTTCCCTCTCGTTTCATTGGTGACATCACATATGCATTGAAATATATGAATATTGATCCAGTAGATACACTGTATAATAACACTATTATTTAGGCTTGTTTTGTAATGTTGTTTACCTCCAGTAAAATAAAAATGGCAGAGAGGAAACAACATATTATTAACAAATAAAATATATTTGTAACAATACAGGTTTACCTGTACTATAAAATCAAGGTGTAACTTTATAAAACATTACAATAACTCTAACTTGTGATTCTTGCCACCCAAATTATCAATAGTCTTACAGGGAGTATGAAAAGATTCACACCATCCATTTGTCAGTAATGCTGTGGAATGAACAATATTGGAAAACAAAAACAAATGTGATATCACCTTACACCAAAGACTGTAACGGTACAGTATTTTTTATCTCATTCAATATTTTACATAACCTGTTTTTAGTTATTCCATCCCATTCCAAGACACCTTATAATCTCAACACTTCAGAAAACCTGATCCAATCACTCCACCAATCAATGTAAGGAACCACTAGGATACATTCACAACATACATTCACTGATACACCATTATACCATTTTAATTCACACACACACACACACACACACTTGCCCTCTGCAAAAACCCACAACTGTACCAAAGAGAATGACACAATACAAACATAGCAAATGTTATCACAAGACTAACCATTCACACATACAAGCTTCAACCACCATGTTACAGGTGGTTCTCTGAAGGTACGTAAGTGACCTCTTACTAACTACGGTACAATGGTGATATTACAGTATAATAATAATAATAATAATATAATAATAATAATAATAGCATATGTTATTATGATTCACATAGCCATACACTCAGCTTTTCAATTTGATTTTGTACAGGTCCAAAAATGGCTGCTAAAAAGCCTTAACTCTAGGCTATGTACACAAGACACACTCACACAAAAATAGAAATATAAAAGCTGCTTGTATAATGAAATAATAATCAGTTACAAAATACCTTTGGATCTGCACATCCCCCAACACTCCTACAAGAAACACACAGCAAGCACTCGCACTAATGAATTACTTTGCATTGTTTTGACAGGATTTTGAGGTAGTGAATCCACTTTCTCCTGTCTCTCTCACACTATCTATCTATCTTCCCTAAGAATCTCCATCACACTATGACCAAAAATATGTTCAATAATATGTGAATACGGGGAAAAAAAATCTTAGTACATGTTAGCCAGAGACCTGAACAGCACTGGGAAACCTCCTCTTCAATTGTAATGTACAAAATAAATCCAGGATAGAATATATTGCAATGTGAGGGAAAGTCAGTTTTGATGTGAATAAATAATGTCAGAGAAATTATGTAAGTAAGTATGTCGACTTGGCCAGAATTTAAGTGAGCTTAGAATTTTTGTTTGGATCATAATGCTGTACTAACAGCCACAGTATTAAACATGTTTCAAGTATAACTGAGTTTCTGTTACTGAGGATGCCAAAGTGAAATGTCTGGCTGTTGAAGCAAACATATGCAAGTCATCATTCATATGAAAGTATCAGACTGTGAAAAAAAAATGAGGGGATGGTACAATAAGGCCGTGCGTATGAAATAATGAGTCGTCAGATGTGGATGATGATTATGACACGAGAGAGGCGGAGAAGAGGTTGGCAGTGCTGATAAAGCTCTGGCAGGCACCATTTTGTTACTGTGTGTAGGTGGTCGAGACGAGTGAGGGAGTGAGAGAAGAGATGGGAGGTGAAAAAAAAAATAATAACGAGTTACTTTAATGGGTCAATGTCTTCCCTGCAAATGGAAAGTCATATTTCAAGGGGACAATATCTTACAATTTCCATCTTTGTCTAATGTGGTCTCCTCTCTCATGCCCTCTTGCACCCCAACCTACCACACTTTCCTAATATCTAAACTCTCCCAACAACTCGCATTAGCTATAAATCTACCTATTGCGATTATTCTACTTTCCCTAAAATTTGACTGCTTTCTAAATATTTACCACTTTTGTCTTTGGACCGCCTGGAGTTGCTTTTTTAACTCCTTCTGGCGCTGTTTCAATCTCTCCTTCTCCTCCTCAAGAGTCCTCTCTTTCCTGGTCACTGAGTGGATATACAGAGCGGCCACTTTCAAGATCTCCACCTTGGGCACCTTCTCCTTCTCTGCCAGCTCAGGGACCATGAAGCGGAGGTCATCAAATGCTTTCTTCTGGTCCACACGTCTCATCCTCTCCAGGGAGTTGTGGAGGTGTCGTTTCTCAGGGTCGTCGAGATCGGCCCTCAGTGCCCGTCGCTGTTGCCTACGACTCAACCCTCGTTGTTGCTGCAACTGTTGTTGTTGTTGCTGCTGGTGGTGGCGTCTATTGCCCTTGGTTGGAGATTTCCGCAAGTATACTGTATTGTTCTGGTTGGTCGTCGAACTGCTTGCTTTCCTCTTCACACCGCTAGACACCTCACGTTCCTGTCCCAGATGTGCCTGTTTGTGACTTCGCTTCCTGGTTTTTGGCGTGGAGTTTGATTGACCTCGACCCTGACGCTGGAACGTATGGTCGGGGGTAACGTAGGTAGTGGTGGTAGCAGTGTGGTGTGGTGACGGATATTCGTTGTCACTGCTGTTGTGATCACTTCCAGCCCTTGTGTCTCCCCCCCCACCACCTTTACTGCTGTCACTCTGGCTGCAACTGCTGGAGTAGGCACTGTCAGGACTCCCCACACTCACCACATCAATCTCGTCCTCTGTAAGAATAAAAGGAGGGGAAAATTGGTTAGTATGATAAGTCGTTGAAATTTTGAAACAATTAAAAGCCGCAAACTATCAGCCACGTTAAGCCTATTAAGTAGTTAGGCTGACGTAATCGATAGAGAATTGTTCTGACATATTATATATCCGTACAAAGCATAAGCTACGTGGGACAAATAAATATTCAATATATAACAAGTTTAGCTACTTGTGGTGCAGGACATGACGTTGTGATATACAATATGTTAGTAAATCAGGTAAAAAAAAAAAAAAAAAAAAAAAAAAATCACAAAAATCAAGGCACTCCTCCAATGTACCAAAAAAGAATTAATTAATCCCCTTAAAACAACAAGACAACGTGTACATTATCGTAAGGCCTCATCTCTATAGTGAAGTGTAAGCCTCGTTCAAAATATGTAGGGTTTCGTCAAGGGGTCTAGAGAAAATATACGCCAAGTCACCTAACGCCCCCCACCCACCCCTCTACACACATACACACACACACACACACACACAATTCACCCTAGATACTTCACCCCTCTACACACACACACACACTTCACCCTAGATACTTCAGAGGTCCGATGACAAAAAAAAAGTTAAGTTACGTAAGACTCAGAGATAACAATGACGAAGAAGACGTATTAAATTTAGGCCTTCGACTTCGATATTTTTAGTCTATCTGTCTGACGATAAATGATTGGCTCTGATACGAATTCATAAGTTCTACCAATAACCCTGTCAGATGTGTTGGCACTTCACTGCTGCTTCAGTAATATTATACAGTGTTGACTTGGTTTTAAATCGCTGGATGCAAGGCAGTAACACCCAGGTCCTTTTCTTAATCTATCCTGAAGAGGTGAACATGGAGTATATATCTATTTTCTATTACCGGTGTTACATTATATTTCTCTACTTTACATCTGATGAAAGCGAATGGAAATAAAAACAACAGTGTCAGGGACTAACTAGTTTTCAATCGACTTTCTCTGTGTCTGTCTCTTCCCTCCTTTCGTTACTCATTTACTCCCTCGTGTCGACCTCTCCTTTCCTCCCTTCAACACTCGCCTGCCAGCCCTGCCTCCCTGCTAGCTCTCTCCCTCTCTCTCTCTCTCTCATACGCAGTCCCTCCCTCCTTTCCTCCCTTTTCGGCCCCACACCACATGTTGGGCCTACGACACCGCGCGGTACGAAGAGTTACATAACCTTGCCGAGGGGGGAGGAGGGGCGAAATGGGCGGGTTTCAGACGGGTGGAGGAGGAGTGGTACTAGGCCAGGCGGGACAGGAGGGATATGGAGGCCGAGGGAAGGGGGATTGGGGGAGGATGGTAAGAAGTAGGGAGAGAGGGAGGGATATGGGTCGAGTGACGGGGATTGGGGGATGGTAGGAAGGAGGGAGGAGGGGGCAGGGAGGGATATAGGGGCCTGGAAAGGGGGATTGTGGATGGTAAGAAGAGAGGGGGAGGGAGTGGAGTGTTGTGTGTGCTAAAGACGAGTGTGTGAGAGAGAAGGGATGGAAAGTATGTTAAAGGAAGAGAGAGAGAGAGGAGAGGGAAGAAGGAGGAAGGAGGGGAAGGAGGAGAGGAAAGAGAGAGAGGATGAGAGATGGAGGAGAGGGAAGAGGAGAGGAGAGGGGGGTAAGGTTGGTAGACAGACAAGCCTTTTTTTTTTTGTACATGAGTGCATGAGTGGGTGAGAGGTGGCCAAGGTGAGGGGAGGAGGAGGATGCGTACGAATGAATAAGGCGGGAGGAGAGACACACACACACACACCACACACACACACACACACACACACACACACACACGAGACGAGAGGGCCAGGGTGAGTGGTGGTGGTGGTAGTAGTTAGTAGTAGTATAAAACTTGTACAAACGTTTGAATGAAAGACAGCAAAGGGAGAAATGAAGGAAAATTATAAAATAAAAATGGTGTTGAGATACAGATGAGAGTGTGAATGAGAGAGAACCAAGAAACTTAAGGGAAAGAAAAGGGAATGAACAATAAAGAAAGAGGGAAGAGATGAAATACAGATAGAAGAAGGAGATGGGAGCCTGGGAAGAAAATGTGTGAAGAAGTGACACTAGAATGTTAGAGGAAAGAGAGGAGAAAATATTTATAAAGGGAGAAAGATTTTGTGTAATTTTAAAGTTGATGGGGGAGAGGGAGGAT
>JAWQEG010007381.1:2500-5000 GCA_033782935.1 Petrolisthes cinctipes
AAAGGCCCTGAGAGTAACAGTAAAGGGTCATATGAAAATAGATTTATTCATGCGTTTCACATACTGTAGATATTTTTGTCTTTCTAGTTTAACATTTCAAGATGTGATGAGTGATCTGTATCTTAGTTGTAAAGGATAATTACTGATATTTTACCATAACATGAATCTATAAGAGCTATATTTTGAATAAGAAATGCGATATATAAATAACGTATCCGTATTGAGAACTGAAGGCCTTTTTTAATGGGATGGAAAAATGGAGTAAAATGATCAGGAAGAGTTTGAAACCAATACACTGAGGTAAATTAATAGGAGCAACAACATCCCGGGAGCACCTTCCTTTCAATAACCCTGTGATGTAGTTAGGAAATTGGAGGTAAACGAGTCCTTCAAATATTGCCACGAAACACCACCTATAGGGAAGGATCTTGTTTCCTGGCATAGTGAGAAGGAATCAGAAGCCTCCAATTTTTGCATACACGATCACAGGATCCTTATCTAACCGACCACACTTTGGGAATGTGCCGCCCAGCCAGGAACAGTGTGTGGAGAGAGGAAGGCCTGACCACATCCCAGGAATAGTATGTAGGAGGGAGGGAAGAAGGTTGGAGAGATGAAGGGAGGGAAAGATGAAGGGAGGGAGGGAGAGATGAAGGGAGGGAGGGAAAGTTGGAGGGAAAGAGGGAGAGAAGGCGAGAGGGCAGGAGGAAGACCAGACCATGCAGAGAGAGAGAGAGAGAGAGAGAGGAAGACCAGACCATGCAGCAGTAACCCCGGAACAACCACCTCACCATAAACATCCACCACCAGACCAACCAACCCAATTATCCTACATATGAAGCTCGTGGAGGAAGAATACCTTTAACAACAACACGTGGAGAGGACACATGAGTTTGATTATTGCCCAGCCTTCCTTCCTTCCTTCTTTCTCCTTTCTTTCTTTCTTCCTTCTTTCCTTCCTTCCTTCCTTCCTTCTATCCTTCCTTCCTTCCTTTCTTCCTTCCTTCCTTTCTTCCTTAACTATATTAATATAAACTTGTGCTACTTTAGTCGAGCACTGATGTGTATAATTTTTCAGCATCAGAGAGAAACTAGTGGTTTTCCCTGCTTTCTTTATAGACAGTATTTGATATGAGTAGAGTTATATATGTATGTAATTAGTCTCTATTACTTAAAAGTTTGTATCAACACCAGTCTGGATGTTTGTAAATATTATTAGAGTAAATATATTATACGACACACACACACACACACACACACACACACACACACACACACACATACACACACACACACACATACACACACACACACACCATTCCCTCCCTCTTCACCCTCAAATCCGCTTACACGAGACACACATACACACACACACACACCGTTCCCTCCCTCCTCACCCTCACATCCGCTTACACGAGACACACACACACACACAAACACACACACAGTTCCCTCCCTTCCTCCTCACCCTCACATCGCTTACACACACACACACACACACACAGTTCCCTCCCTCCCTCCCTCCCTCCTCCTCACCCTCAAATTCGCTTACAAACACACACACACACACACACACACACACACACACACAGTTCCCTCCCCTCCCTCCTCACCCTCAGATCCGCTTACACACACACACACAGTTCCCTCCCTCCCTCCCTCCCTCCTCACCCTCACATTCGCTTACACACACACACACACACACACACACACACACACCATTCCCTCCCTCCCTGCTCACCCCTCACATTCGCTTTTATGGACCCGAGTCCCCAAATGCTATAAATAAAAACTTTTAAACTCAGTAATAATATTAGGGGACTTCAACCCCTCCTCGTCCTTCCTCCACCACCACCCCTAGCCCCAGCCCAAGCCCCCCCCCTTCACCCCCCCCCCCCACAGGCATACCAGGCTTCAACACCTTTGATAATCCAATGGTGAGTTCCATGTTTCAGTTACACAGACAGACACACAC
Organism: Petrolisthes cinctipes; assembly: GCA_033782935.1. Taxonomy (NCBI): domain Eukaryota; kingdom Metazoa; phylum Arthropoda; class Malacostraca; order Decapoda; family Porcellanidae; genus Petrolisthes; species Petrolisthes cinctipes. The sequence continues at coordinate 4,476 of JAWQEG010007381.1, forward strand.
ACACACACACACACACACACACACACAGCGGAAACTTGTTAGCCATAAAAGTGAACCAATAAGTACACACACACACACACACACACACACACACACACACACACACACACACACACACATACACACACACACACACACACATACACACACAGCGGAAACTTGTTAGCCATAAAAGTGAGCCAATAAGTACATACACACACACACACACACACATACATACACACACACACACACACACACACACACACAGCGGAAACTTGCTAGCCATAAAAGTGGACCAAAAGTAGAGATTAGAATTATGGAATTAGAGTGGAGGCGTCTTATGTGTGTGTGTGTGTGTGTGTGTGTGTGTGTGTCTGTGTGTGTGTGTGTGTGTGTGTGTGCTCTCACTCTCTATGCCGTCCCTCAACTTTCTTTAACCCATTCATCTCTCTCTCTCTCTCTCTCTCTCTCTCTCTCTCTCTTTTCTCTCTCTCTCTCTCTCTCTCTCTCTCTCTCTCTCTCTCTCTCTCTCTCTCTCTCTCT
>JAWQEG010007381.1:12500-79497 GCA_033782935.1 Petrolisthes cinctipes
ACACACACCTACACTCAACCCAGGTCAGCTCTTAACAACTACGCCACACTGCGGTTCACTAAACTACGCAATGCGCCTCCCATCCCAAGCTCCCCTCCTGTTACCCACCCACCTAAAACTTGCCATCCTAATAATGCTCCTCTCAGTCTTCACTTCACCTCGCCTCGCCTCGCCATTCCCACCACCACCACCACCACTACCGCTTCCCATTGGTAGTCTATTGTCCCACCTTGTTCCACTACACCATCGCCCACGATACATATACCACCAAGCGAGATACAACTACAGTACGGTGCATGACATAGTGACCCTTTCCATGTTTCGTGTCCCATACTGACTGTGTTTGATTCTCTCAACTCCACTCAACTATCAAGTCAAAACTCTACTTAATCATACTCACCTCCACACTATTCCATTAGGCTATGCTTCTCTCTATCTTATCCTCCACCCCACCTTAGCCTATATACTCCACGATGCCCTCCACCACCCTACCTCAACTCACTCCATGCAGTTAACCCCATCCCACGCACGCCCCCATCCCATCCCATCCCACCCCGCCCCACCCCACCACCTGCCGTGCCCACCACAGACTGTGACCTTTTTCCCAGCAGCGCCTGTGATGTCTTCTTTAAGGTCTACTGCGGATCGTTACAGTCACAGTACTTACCGATACTGTGTTGTTTTGTGTTGTATGTCTCGTGGTGATGAGTATTGGTGTAATGATGATGATGATGATGATGATGCCGGTGTGATGCTTCAGTGGAGTGATATGGCATGACTTGATGTTGTTGTGTTGTGATGCTATGATGGTGCATGTGTTGTCGTCTGGTGAGGTGGTGTGTGTGATGTAATGTAGTGAGGTGATGCTGCAAAGTTTAGTGAGGTGGCGAGGTGCGATGTGACTGCAGTTTGTGGTCGTGTGGGTTGGTGGTGTGTGTGTGTGTGTGTGTGTGTGTGTGTGTGTGTGTGTGTGTGTGTGTGTGTGTGTGTGTGCTCGAGTTGGGCAGTGCGAGATGCAGGGATTTAACTGCAGTGTTGTTGTGAGGTAATGTTGACGTGTGTGTGTATAAATGTTGTTGAGGTGTTTGCCGTGAAAGATAAAGATTTGTGTGTGTGTGTGTGTGTGTGTGTAAAAGTTTTCATACGAGTGATAATGACTATAGGCTATGGTGGTGGAGCGAGAGAATAAGTATGACTGTTGCTAGGTAAGAAAATAGCCAGGGACTGACTCGCTTGGAGGTTAATTTGGTGATACAAGTGACATTGGTGAAGACTCCCGAGGTGGTGGTGGTGGTGATGATGGTGGTGGGGGTGTGGTGATGAAAAAGGAAGTACGTACAGTCGTAGTCAATAATAATCATCCACATATGGGTATCTCAAACAATTTACTGTCTAATGTTTTCACGTTCACATATGATGATGTTATTGTTTTAAGTAGTGTGTAGCTGCTTGTAGTAAATTAAACGATGGTACTTAACCTATTTATTGGAAAGTTTATCAGCTAATAAGGAACAGAGGGAAGCTGTCAAATTCATACTTGAGATACCCCTATATGGATGATTACTTTTAACTACGATTCTACATGCAGTAAGTAAGTAAGGTGGTGAATATGTTACGTGAAAAGGCGACATTGGTGGTGGCAGATATATATAATTATTCTGATGAGGTTTAATGTTTTCTACTCTATTTTAACTGATGATTTTTATTTAATTGTGATGTTATGGTGTTTATAATGGTGGTAGGTATACTTAGTCTAATTGTATCACTGTAGTTTTTATGGTGATGGATTAAAATGTGATGGTAAAAATATAGTGTAAAGTCTGCTAAAAGTGATTAGTTTATTATTGAAAGCATTGGTAGAAGCAGGTAATGGTTGGTGAAATGATGGTAGTTAAGGTAGTTAGTTTAATTAGTGATAATGGTAGTTTGGGTGACAGTAAAGGTAGTTAGTTAGTTATTTATTGATACCGGTAGTCTGGATGGTAGTTAAGGTAGTTAGTTTAATTAGTGATAATGGTAGTTTGGGTGTTAGTAAAGGTAGTTAGCTTAGTTAGTAATTATGGTAGTTTGAGTGGTAGTTAAGGTAGTTAGTTAGTTTAATTAGTGATAATGGTAGTTTGGGTGGTAGTTAAGGTAGTTAGTAATACTGGTAGTTTGGGTGGTAGTAAAGATAGTTAGTTTAGTTAGTGATGCTGATAAGTTGCGTGGTAGTTAAGGTAGATAGAAATACTGGTAGTTTGGGTGGTAGTTAAGGTAGTTAGTTTAGTTAGTAAATACTGGTAGTTTGGGTGTAACGATGACATTAGAGGATATGAAGGTATAATTTAGTAGGCCATAAAGATAATGCATAATATCCTGGCAGCGGACATGGTGGTTTTTATGAGCTGCGATGGTTACTGAGGTGGTAGTAATTGCTTCAGGTTAGTTTTTTTTTATTTATCCTTCTTGACACCACTTCCTTTCTCTTCCCTTTCCCTATTAGGCTATTTATTATATTTTATCCCTCCCTCCTTCCGTTTTCTTCCCTCTTATCTCCTCCCATCTTATTCCCTCACTTTATTCCACCACTTTTTTCCTCCTATCTTCGTTTTTCCTCCCATCTCATCCCCTCACTTTATTCCATCACTTTTTTCCTACTTTTCTTCGTTTTTCCTCTCATCTTATCCCCTCACTTTATTCCATCACTTTTTTCCTACTTTTCTTCGTTTTTCCTCTCATTTTATCCCCTCACTTAATTCCATTATAATTTTCCTACTTTCTTCGTTCTTTCCTCTCACTTCCTCCCATTTTATTCCATCACTTTCTCCCTCATTCATTTCTTCTTCCCTCTCCACTCGTTTTCAGTTTTCCCTCCCCTCCCAATCCCTCAAGGCATGCCACCTCCCTCCCTACATCCCTCCCTCCCTGTCTGTCATCCCCTCCCTTCCAATTAGTCAAGGTACCATTCCCCTTTCCTAACTCTCTGTCCCTTTCCTTCCTTCCTTCCTTTGCTCCTTCCGTCCCACCATTCCAGCCCTTTCATCAACATTATTTTCCACATACACACACATTCAACATTATTCTACACACACACACTCAAACACACATTCAACATTATTCTACATACACACACACTTTCAACATTATTGATACTACACACACACACACGCGCGCACACACACACACACACACACACATTTAACATTATTCTACACACACACACACACACACACACATTCAACATTATTCTACACACACACAACCACTAGATAAGCTTCCCAATTTGTGTGTAAACAATAACCTTTTGTATGGTAACAACAGCCAACCACCCCGGGGCCTATACTCAACCCTGAACCATGGACACTCTCGATTAAATCACTTCACAGTTTTCAATCCGTGTGTGTGTGTGTGTGTGACAAAAGAAAGGACACACACACACACACTAATATCCCCAACAAAAAAGTACACACACACACACACCAATATCCCCAGCAAGAAATAACACACACACACACACCAATATCCCCAGCAAGAAAGAACACACACATACACACACACCAATATCACCCTGCAAGAAAGGACACACACACACACACCTGGATACCTATTATGTCACGTGACTGTACAGTATTCATATCATACAATGGAAACTGATACATATACGGTATGTGATTATTGCACTGGATGGCTAGCTACTTCGGCCTCACTAAAGGAATAATACACTCTGGTCTTAATAATCGGGTTAGGAGATCAGCAGAAGTCCAATAATATTATGAGGAAGAAAGGGAAAGTTACGGTGGGTGGGTAGGTGCAGAGAGGTTGGGGATATGAGAATGAAAGGGAGGGGGATGTAGTGGTGGGTAGGTAGGTGGGAAGATGCTGAGAGGTTGGGGATAAGAGAATAGGAGAGAGGGGGAAGGTGCAGAGAGGTTGGGGATATAATAAGGGAATATGAGAGAGGGGAAGGTATGGTGGGTAGGTAGGCTAGGTGGGAAGGTGCAAAGAGGAGTAGGGGATCAGAGAATGAAACGGAGTGGGAAGGTAGTGGTGATGGGTGGGTGGGTGGAAAGGTGCAGAGAGGAGTTGGGAACAATAGAATGAAAGGGAGAGAAAAACAAGGGAATTGGGAATGGCCATGAGGAACTTGAATAATAAATAAAAACCAGACAATAATCCATCATGGACTTATTTATTGGTGGTGGTGGTAAAGTTTGTCCAGCGGGCCACAACATACAAAATATCCATCCATCTCCCTGTCTGTCAAAATGCGACAAAGGGAATTAATACAGTTTGTTTATTTTATATACGGTATATACTGGTACTGTAGGTTCGTGTTGGGGTGAATGGTTTGAAAAGTTATAAAGATTTGTTGGTCATTTAGTTAAAACATCTACACAAAAAGCCAAATATCGTAATCTAACTTACGCAAACTAAATCAAGAAAAACTTACAATATTAGGCTAGGAAATATTAGGATTCTCATTCCGCTTACCACACCACAGAGAGCTGCGGTAATATGTTCGTAAGATATTAGGATTCTCATTCCGCTTAGGCTACCACACCACAGAGAGTTGCGGTAATATGTGAGTAAGACTGTATATGAGTATCTGTCTTCTTCATCAATCCTGTCTGTGTTGAAAAGATTGTAAGAGTTAACAAATTTCTGTGTGATGGGTTGGTGTGACAAGGGTGAAGGTGTAGTGTTCTCCAGCACAGGCATTAACTTATTTACAGGGTGTAATTATATCAACATGTGTCCTGGAAAAAGCATAGTTCACTCATTGTAAGAGTAAATACGTTTTCCATTTTGATGAGAGCAATCTGATATGCACAACAATCAAACATATTTAATCATTTATATAAATAAATACGCTCGCAGTAAAATTATACAGTACTGTACAAACACACCCAATTCACTGGTAAAAAAAATCTCATATAACAGATGGAGTCTGGTGTTAATTTCTACTAGTGCATTGGACTCTTGCAAAATACATCTGCATATAATTTCAACTAGCCCGGTACTTTGATACTTTACACTCGACGTCGCAAACTGAAGTTGAATAATGGCACTGCAACACGTTCGCAATTATGCAAGACACAACACGGGGAAAAATCTAAGGCGCTGAAAACATGGTAACGTAAATTTATTACCCAAGGAAGGGGCCAGGAACTATACCAGTTTATTTATAGCCTCGCCTGCCAGTAAATATTTATCACTGACTATCTGGGAGTAGTACTTTTTCCGTACAATAAAATCATATTACGGTATAAATGGTAACTTTGGGACAAGCATAGACAGTCATTGGCTACACATTAGGCTACTATATCGATGGAGGTCGAGAAGGTCGTTTCCCCTATATCGACAATACCAAATGGACCAGGAGTGGAAAATTATTGGACTCTATTGCTGATATTCACGTACAGTCACGAGCCATAATAAGTATCCAAGTCATGTTGAAGTTTCGAATCATCTGACCTACCTGTTAACCTATTACAACGCTTATCCTGTCTCATACCTTCTGGAGTTCGTTAATATTCCATCATCCTATTCGAAGCAGACCTGGATACTTATTATAACTCTTGACAAGAAATACTTACGAATACGAAGGTCAAGTATTTCCCTGCCACCACAACAATTCCTTTCTGTGATAATCCTTACTTTTCTTCTACTCCTGCTTGCTTCAAAGAACGAACTGTAGGCCTACGTCAGAGAACCAATTCCCTTAACTCTCCCTATTCTTGGTGTGTGACTTGGGCTGTACAGTAAAAAGTTACTTCATCAGGAAGATCAAAATTGATTCACAAACATTTTCAATTCTTGGACAACTTTAAGAACTGTCTAATTATGAAGAATCACAGACGTTGCACAAGTTTACCATTTTTGAGAAAGGTAAGGAATTTCAGATTAACATACAAAATACAAATAATAACTTGCTTAAACCACTACTTAAAGGAATAGTACAGTATACACCTAACTGGTACATACATTGGATGGAGCACCTTGATTCCTCCTAGGTAATATGCCAGGAAATGGGACCAGATGAACAAAAATATATAACGGTGGCCTGTTGCGTGGAATAGTTTGGAGGAATCAGTTACTCCATATTTACCAACACAATACCAACCCCTTTAATTATCCCCTACGACAAATAACTAAATTAATAATAACCGATCTGCTACAACCAAATATTAGGCTACAATGAATCATTACACTTCCCAACAAAATTTATATCCTGCACTTTTTTAGCCTGTCTCAAACCAACAACTGCCAGTGCATTAATTAACTGTGACGAATCTGGTCTAATTAAGTCACTTTTACAACCTACTTAACCAGAAACTCATTAAATTCACGATGTGCAAACAAATTTAATGCCTTTTCCACTGTCGCCCGATGAAAAAATATTCCTATCAGTAGAGTCTACTTATAGCAAATGCATAAATAGCATGATATATGAAAGCATAGATGAAGGGTAATCATAAACATTTCACGATGTTATAGTAATTTGTCGACTAATTTTATTTGTCTTTTGTTTTCATTTTTTTACTTACCAGATAATTAAGTTGTTGCATGATACCACAAAGGAGGAAATAGTGTGTAGGAGACGAGGCTAAAATATTTAACCCCTCCCCATGGGTTTGTTTACTTTTCTTAACGCTGTACTGTGGGCTTATAGTCAAAACAAACCCCGTGTATCACTTTCCTACTATATCCAAAGGAATAACCACAGCTAATTACCATGACCAAATTTACTGGTTAGATTATCGTCTGCTTATAATGAAGGCCAAAATAGCATTAATTAATTAATATTATGACCCTCTGAAACTCTTTATTTTACTTTATTAGCAAGTAAATTTTAGTTCCCACTCTTACTCAACACAGAAAAATAGAAAAACAAAAAATTGGTAACGTTATCTGGTCCAAATAACACCTCCAAATACAGTATATACCACAATAAACTATGTTAACTTTTATTCTAAGTTTGATACCCGACAATTATGTATAAAAAGAAAAAAAAAATGCTTTGTCTACATGTGAAAGTGCTACGAAAAAAAAAAGTCGAGGCTAACTTTTTCTCAGCTTCTGGCAATGTGAATACTTTTGTCACAGATTTTAGTCCCAAATTACAGAATACTTTTATGTGCATTTGACAGCCAGACACAGAGTTTAATATTGCATGTTAAACGCCTAAAAAGAAATTCTCTCCCCCCCCCCCCCCTCTCTCTCTCTCTCTCTCTCTTTCTTGTTGACCCAGCTGTCACCATTCTCTGCCACCCCTTTACTATTTCTCTCTCTCTCTCTCTCTCTCTCTCTCTCTCTCTCTCTCTCTCTGCTGCATCACTGTGTTGTCTGTTTGTTGTAAAGTTCTTAGTGTCTGAGCGGGTCGGTGGTCAGACTGTGTTTGTGTCCGGTCACTGTAATATATACATCCTATTATCCTCTTACATTACATTCAACGACAGTGAACTGTATACAAGCCTCTCTCTCTCTCTCTCTCTAGAAAAGTGAAAAGACTGAGAACAGATAGAAATTTATAAGATAAAGGTAATAGAGGAAGGAGTGGAGGTGAGGGAGTGAGGCAGACGGAGGAGACAGACAGACAGACAGACAGCTACATTACAGTGCCGGAAGGAGAGGAAGGAAGAAGTGGGCTCGCCATACAGAGAGAGAGAGAGAGAGAGAGAGAGAGAGAGAGTGTGTACGGTAGTAGGAGTCAGACAGGGAGGGAAAGGAGGACACACACACAGTCATACAACTAGGCAAACAATGGGGAAGGATGGGGTGGGGGGGAGCAGAGTCAAAACACCAGCAGACCAGAGCAGACCACAAGGCGATATAATAACTTCTTGACCAAAATTTTCCGTAAAGTTATAGATAGTTGTCCCTGGCGGCCTCAACTGACCTATACAACTTGCGTTATTATAAACCTCTGGAGAGACGCACGCCACGATAAGGACACCAACAATGCTGCTACTGTTGTTGTTGTTGGTGGTGGTGGTGGTGCGGACGCGAAGGTACAGTACACTCACTAATCCTAATATTTTATCCCACTTGAGTCGAAGTCTGAGATCTGAAGCAGGCGGTTTCTGGACGACAGCCCATTCAAAGCTTCCATTGGTTTGAGTTGTAAGTGTGTGTGTGTGTGTGTGTGTGTGTGTCCTCGTATTGGTTTGGTTGGGCTGTCGTCCAGAAATTGCCTTATTCAATATCAGGCTTCAACTCAAGTGGGTTCGATATTATGGTCAGTGAGTGTTAGGAGTGTACAGTCACGAGCTATATTCTGTATCCAGTTGAGCTTCGAATTGCCAGCCGGATGGTGTATTAAACCACCTCCAGCAACACAATATGAGACAAGATCAGCGTTATAATTGGTTCACTTGTATGACAGATGATTCGAAACTTCAACAAGGCCTGGATACTTATTATGGCTCGTGACTGTACAGTACCACAGATAAAACAAGTCAGAGGCAAATAAATATATGGTAGTTACTGTATTCCTATAAAGTCTACGGTCATATCCTATATTTGTTCAGTGTCTATCTTCTTATAATATATACAGTACTCTGAAGGCCAGTGATTCTCAGCATTCATGTATACAGTAATATTGTATAAGGGCTCTCTGGTAGTCAGTCGGTCCTAAGAGTTCCTGTATATCAAAGTTAACCTCTGTGGTGTAATATAACTTTCTGAATAAAAATTCCTTGATCTTTGCACAAACTTGGGTACTCGTATAATCGGGTGTGTTTACTGTACTTGTGGAGAGGCGAATGTTGCCAACTGATGTGTGTACTGTACATACATGTAAGTCTGTGTACACGTGTGTGTTTACTTGTGAAGATATATTATGTGTGGTTTGAAAGTGAATATATATATGCATGAACAGTCACGGTCAAAATAATTGTGTCGTCTCTCCAATTTGATGGTGAACTGTGAAGTCAATAGTGTCGCTAATAAATTATAAAAAAATTCCTTTGCCCAATTTTTGAGGGCAAGGATCATAAGCTGATTCATTAAGAGGGTATTATACATTTTTGTACACATTGGAGAGCCTGGAATCCTCCAAAGTATGCCAGGAAACAGGACTAGATGAACAAAAATAATGGTGGTGTTCTGTTGCTTGCAGTATTATGGATGAATCAGTCGCTCCAGTTTTACCATCAATACTATATACATATTATATCCCCTTAACTTAAAGGTCTAGTACAGTGTTGGTAAGTCTGGAGCAACCAATTCCTCCAACCTATGCCATGAGATAGATCCCTCGTTAAAACAAGGACCATGTGATCGTGTATGAAAATTGGAGGCTTCCGATTCCTCCAGACCATGCCACAAAACAAGCTCCTTCCATATAGGTGGTATTTCGTGGCATTATTTGAAGGACTCATTTATCTCTAATTTTCTGACTACATCACAGGGTCCTTTGAGCACTATAGAGACAGCGAAGCCTATATAGGGTAAATAAAGCAAGTCTCCTTCCCAATTAACACTATATGATTCCAGCAAAGTCTATGTATACTTAGACTTTGATTGCCAGAGTTCATTACTGTATATAGACTGGAAGGAAAGGCGTCACCTCCCTCCCTCCACATGTGTCCTTAATGACCTGCAGACGAGCTCATACAGGTGTCTCCTCTCCCTACCTCTCCCATGAACTCACTCTCCCTCCCTCCCTACCTTCCTACCTACCTACCTCTCCACTTGTTGTCCCTCCTTCCCCTCCTCTCCTATGCATGTTCTCTCTCTCCTGCCTCCCTTCCTACCTACCTCTCCCTTACTCTCCCTTATTACCCATCTATATACCTCTCCCATGCATGCCCTCACCCTCTCTCCCAAGCCATCCTGCGTCCCTACCCCTCCTACCTCCCTCCCTCCCCTCTCACTCCCTCACCTACCGTCCCTATACAAAGGAAACAACAGAGTGAATCGAGGTTTGGTGTTGTTTTTTGTTATCCTTTGTACTCCTCATTCACACACAGTTCCGTATTGGGTCTCTCTCTCTCTCTCTCTCTCTGATGTATGTCCTCACTCTCCCCCCATCCCTAACTATCTCTCCCATGCATGTCCTCTCTCTCTCTCTCTCTCTCTCTCTCTCCTAACGTCACACAATCTTCTTCTTCCATTCGTCTTATAATATCCTACTCCCTCCCATCCATGCACTCACCCCAATTACTCCAACACCCCCCCCCCCCATCCATCTTTTATTTCCCACCCTCTACCAACCATTTTCCTCTTTCCTCATCCCTCTCTTCTCATCCCAATTATTCCTACTTTCTATTCTTTTCTCTCTTTCAATCCCATTTCCTTTCATTTTTCCCTTTCCTCAACACCCCAACCCCCCTCCCAACCCCCCTCCTCTCCACTCACCAAAATTAATCCTGTTCCCATTATTTTCTTTCCCTGTCCCATCCATTTTCCCTTTCGCCCCTTCCTCAACACTCCCACACCATGCACCCCTCACTTCCCATCCCATCCATCCATCCACGTACCCCAATTGAATTTTCTTCCTTCTCTTGTATACGGTATATCTCCCTGTCCTATCCAATTTCCCCCCTCCCTTCCCTCAACAACCCCTCCTTTCCCTCCCTTCCCTTCTTTCCCCTCCACTCACCCCTATTACTCCTTTTCCTCCGTTTTTACTTTCTCCCTTTCCCCTTTCTCATCCATTTTCCCTTTCCCCCTTCCTCAACACCCCTTCTCCCTCTTCCTTTCCCCCTTCCTCAACACCCCCAACACCCCTCCTCCTTCGCTCCTTTCCTTCCCCTTCCTATTCCAACCCACCACATCTGCCTACCTTCCTTCCTTCCTCTTCCCATTCCAACCCACCACATCTGCCTACCTTCCTTCCTTCCACTTCCCATTCCAACCCACCACACCTGCCTACCTTCCTTCCTTCCTCTTCCCATTCCAACCCACCACATCTGCCTACCTTCCTCTTCCTATTCCAACCCACCACATCTGCCTACCTACCTTCCTTCCTGCCTGCCTGTCCCGGGTTGGTATAATACACGTCATATTCCAGGAAGGGCCAGTAGGTGATTAATTACTGTAATATCGCTGTACCTGGTCATTTGTTATGGTAGGAGAACGTGACGGTAACTCTATTAATTACCTTTGTTTATGTTAGGTATATGTTCATTCTCTCTCTCTCTCTCTCTCTCTCTCTCTCTCTCTCTCTCTCTCTCTCTCTCATTACCTTTGTTTATGTAGGTATATATTCTCTCTCTCTCTCTCTCTCTCTCTCTCTCTCTCTCTCTCTCTCTCTCTCTCTCTCTCTCTCTCTCTCTCTCTCTTATCGTCTACTACTTTTTATAATCAACCCATTGGAGTGAGAGTAACCATTTCTTACAATTATTTTTGGAAGGAGAAACTGCACCACTCCAACCTTTCCATCTCAACCCAACACACGTATATAGGCTACACTACTTGAGAAATATACTGGCAGGAATTACTTGCTTCATGCTCTAGTTTATGTTCGGTAATACCAGAATGTGTATATATATGCTGGTGTGACCACTGCTATACAATATCTGGGTTAATAAAACGAGTACAGGAGGTGCATACACATAACTCAGCAGTGGGAAAATTATGGTGCAGTTTTCTCAGACCTTCTCCTGGAAATAAGCATAATAATAATAGTAATAATATAATTTACTTGTTCTGCAGAATCGTTGTTTATGTCCTCTTGTCTCTCTTTTACACTGTCGCGTTTTCCAAAAATTTACACGTATACTGTATTCATTCCTTATGTGAAGTGTATTAAGGTACGTATTAATCCTCACTCTGATACTTGACTAATTATTATCACTGTAAGGTAAGGGTAAGGTAAGGCAGGGTAAGGTAAAGAAAAGTGAGGAAAATAGAGGAAGAGACCAATGTAGAGTGTGGTAAGGTAAAGGGGTGTGAGGGAAAGAGGGGAAGAGATCAGAGCAGGCAGGGTGAGGTAAGAGGAAGTGAGGGAAAGAGAGGAAGAGATCAGGGCAGGCAGGGTAAGGTAAGGTAAGGGGAAAGAGGGGAAGAGATCAGGGCAGGCAGGGTGAGGTAAGAGGAAGTGAAGGTAAGAGAGGAAGAGATCAGGGCAGAGTAAGGCAAGGATAGGGGAAGTGAAGGATTAAGCTACCATACCAGTAATCCTAAAACGAACGAGCATATAAACTTCATGGATTCCCGGAACATCTAAAATTGTCAGAGGAAAGTGTGGAAACAATAGCCAGTGTAGCCTAATGGTAACACAACAACAACAACAACAACAACTATTTTCATTATATTACGAGTGGCTCTGGAAATATACGTGACCCAAACACGATTACCACATTAATACATTAGGATACACCATTACCAAAAGACCACACTATCACATCACTATATCACCACATCACACAGCTACAGTATACCACATCACATCACGTCACCACATCACTACATTACCATAAGACCACACCATCAACACACCACATCGCTACATTACAACATCACATCATTTCCAAATCACACCATCACATCACTTCACCACACCCCTATATCAGTCACCATATCATCCATCACACACACACACACACAACACTACCCTATAGAGTATAGACTAAAGCCTTTAAATATTTGCACCACAATATTTACTAAAACACCATCAAAACAGTATCACAACACAACACAAACAATACACCACACCTCATTTATTACTGCATTGTACAACCAATTCACCACAACCCCATCAAAATTAATATCATCGCTACAAAGGCATCAATCATATCACCACACTAACCACAATAACTTATAATGATTAGGCTACACCAACAAAATAATATAAAATCACAACACGATAATAATGTGGCAAATAAACTTATGGGAGTAAGATTAATTAACTGCAAATCTAAATAGGCTACAACACATTTGGCCCAATATAAACGGAGGAATAAACCCTTAACTCCACCACCAACACCCCAAGTCTGAACCAACAAGTGAGAAGAGGAGAGTTGGTGGTGGTGGTGGTGGGTGTGGCGTGGGTGAGTCAGGGTTGGTGTAAGGGGAGTAGGCTAGGACGCGCGTGGTGGTGATAGGGACGAGGTAGGGGTAGTGTGGTCTCTGGTCTAGTAGCCTACCTTGGGCTGGCTCTCTCTCTCTCTCTCTCTCTCTCTCTCTCTCTCTCTCTCTCAGCAATATTTGAAGCTTCACTGTGATGTTGTTGCTGTGTTGTGTTGCCCCCTCTCTCTCTCTCTCTTTGAAGCTTTACTATGATGTTGCTATGTTGTCTCTCTCTCTCTCTCTCTCTCTCTCTCTCTCTCTCTCTCTCTCTCAGCAATATAATTATGAAGCTTTACTGTTATGTTGTTGCTCTCTCTCTCTCTCTCTCTCTCTCTCTCTCTCTCTCTCTCAGCAACATTTGAAGCTTCACTGTTATGTCGTTGCTATGTTGTGTTGCTGGGTTTGATGGGAGATTCTCTTGTAGGTGAGTTGGAATAAAGGTCTACTGATGGCCCCTAACTATATGCCAAGAAACAGATCCCCTATTAATAACATTGAGAGTGTCTGTTTTCTGGCATAGTTGGGAGGAATCAGAATCCCTCCAATTTACATACATGAGAATCTCCCCTTAAACTATAATATATAATACCTGGATGTGGTAAAGGCGTGTGTGTGTGGGTGTGTGTGTGTGTTGTCTCGAGTTACAGTATACATTTAAAGCCTTAATTGATCCTCCAAAGTATATACAGTATGCCAGGAAACATGCAAGAACAGATGAACAAAAATAATGGCTGCCTGTTGCCTGGAATAGTTAGGAGGAATAATTTGCTCTTCATTTATCAACTCTGTATTACCCCCTTAATTATTTCTCATGGTAGCCTATAATTATGTTGTGAGATATGCTGTGATTAAAAGGTGTATGTCGGTGCTGTGTAAGAGATAGGTCATGCACAACGAATCAGTGTTATCAGCTGATATTCCTGTTCTAAAAATAAATTAATAATAATAATAATACAAAAACAAAAACAAAAAAAACACATTCATTCAAAGCAAGGTCGTGGGAATATGCAAGTGGGAATTCTTACTGCGATTGTGGAATGTTGAGTGACCGATGATGTGGGGGTGGGAATTGTAATATGCTAGGTCACATACATAAGCGATGGTTGTATAATGTGACATGATTCCATTAGGTCATTAGGTACTGTACTCATCCCATACAGCTGTAGTGTTGTTGTTGTTGTTCAGGAAGTTAGGCCTACTTATTTTCACCAAGTATTGTACATATTTTGCTGAGACTGTATTACTTAATGTACAGTGTCCCACAAATTAAATATGGTACTGAATGGTATGTGTACGATATGCATAGCCTACATACCGTATGCTCTTAAAAATAATATTGTTTGTCATTTTGGTAGCAAAGCGATGTACGGTGCTGATAAGGGGAATACATAGGCAATTGAGGAACTATAGGGCTACTCCTACATATGTACACTCGTGATACGTAATCCCTGACCAGAGACGAACGTCAGGCACCACACATACCCTGCATTCGAACTCAGCCTCTATATGTGTACTGAGTGGGGAAATGAGCAATACCAGGTGATTCGAAGCTTTCTGCTCCTCACACTCTGGTCAGAAATTATGTATCACGAGTGTACAGCTGGCTAGGCTACGTAATCTACATAAACTGGTCTACAGGGTTGCCATATAAACATCGATCACACTTTAGCATTTCACTTTTATAAAATGTATTTTGTCTGAAATAAAATATACCGGTAATTATTTAATATACATTAGGGATTTTAATTATTGTCAAATAATACCCATTGGTCAGAGTTTAGGAAGACATGTCGAGTACTGGCATATATTGCACCAAAATATTAATACAGTATAAATTATACTATACACTTAATTATGGTAAAAGAGTATTTAAACACTACGGATTGCACTAATCATAAATGCCCGTAATAAACTTCTATATGACAAAACATCAATAATATACAGCCTTGCATTTGTAATAAAAACATAATACATTTTCTAAGCAATAAGCAACAAACTCAGGACAATTTATAAAAAAAATAGTCTATTTTTTATTTCTTGGATTTTTTTCATAAATGTATTGCAATAAAAAAAAGAATGCACTACAAACTTCATCTGCAATTTACAAACACTGTCGGACTGTAGGCAAAACATTTATCCAAAGACTAAAATTACTATAAAACAAAACAAAAAAACGACTGTACTTTGTTAGCAATTGGTAGGTTAATTACGTGTGACTTAAGGGGAGATTTTCTTGTTCGTAAATTGTAAGGCAACAGGTTCCTCCAAACTATTCCACGAAACAACAGTATAGTTAGGGGGAATCAGTAGCCTTCAATTTTACCAACAAGTGAATCTCCCCTTAAGGGACCCTGTGATGTAGTCAGGAAATTGGAGATAAATAAATCCTTCAAATATTGCCACGAAACACCATCTATATGGAAGGAGCTTGTTTCGTGGCATGTTCATGAGGTGGAATCAGAAGCCTCCAATTTTCGTACAAGATCACAGTGTTCTTAATTAAGCGAGGGTGTGACATACCTTATAAAGTGTAGCGGTGTGGACTACGGTATATAGCAGCTTCCTGTTCGTGGCACTACAATAACTACGTCAATCAGCTGCAGGGGTTGTGGCACTAATTAGCACTACGTTGGCACTGTATGGGCAAGGATCGGGCGGTCACTATAGGATAATTAATATATATACTATTAGGCTACCGCAGTGGTCTCACTCCCACAAAAAATATAACACTACGCTAAGCCAAAAAATTAAGGGACTAATTAGGGATACTTATTGGTTTGTTTGCCGTCTTTAAAGAGGGCATGTCAGTCAAGGTATGATGATACAAATTATAATTATGATTACGTAGGTCAGAGGCCCTCTTCTGCTGTAAATCATAGCGTACTTTAATTAATACTTCTACAAACTACAAAACAAGTGCGTTGTTTTTTTGTTGTTGTAGTTGTGGGTGTGGTTGGTTGATTGGCTGGTGTTGTTGATAATATTCAGCACACGATACAATTTAACGCACTATCAGTAAAAGTAATTAATGAACACACAACAACACGTAGGTGCACATATAGGCTATATAGGTATCATCACACATGGTTACTTTGTTGGTAGAGCAGGCAGAGGGATGGTTGGTTGGTGGTGACTGCTGTTGTTGTTATTATTATTGTTCCAAACTCACCACTTTCATCACACACTATCATGGTCATCACAACATCACATCTGCTCCCTCGTTGACACCCCCTACAATGTGATGATGATAATGATGGTGATAATGATGATGATGACACTTGGTGGTGGTTCGCATGTGGGAGACGATCGAGGAGTAGGGTGGGTGGGGTACGTGGTGTGGGCGAAGGAGTATATGTGTGTATGTGTGAGCAAGAGAGAGGGAGAGAGAGCGATCCCACTCCCACCACTACGCTCCCTGGCTGACTACTGACTGAATGTAAGGAAGGAAAGCAAGGCAAGGGAAACTTTGGAAAGGCTGTATGTATTAGGTAACCTAGATTCAACAGGCGCTGACCATTATTCCCATACATTATTACTACACACACACACACACACACACACACACGTAAACTAAATAAAAAAGCTATCGAGCAAGAGGGGTGTGATATGATTTTGTAAATGATCGGCACAGTTAAAATTCATGATGCCCTGGGAATAAACAAACTATTTTTCAGTGTTCATCGTCTGAGTACGTGTCAGAATGTTTCACACGAGAATTGCACCGATTTTTTTTTTTTTTTTTTTTTTATCGTGTGTACACTATTTTTAGCTAGATCAAGAAAGTATCGGTAGCAGCTGGTAGGCATAGAATCCCCTGTGCACCCATGCATTTGAGATCTTATGTACTGTAAGTAAGCACACACACCATTTTTTCAAAGTCCTTTCTACCTTCAACTAAAGTTATGCAGAAGTTTACCTTGTGATTGACCAGGAGGGGAGAGGGGGAGGTTTATTGGCCGGTCACCCTGGGAGCAAACCAAGTGGGGGCCGATGCAGTCAATGTAGGCTACTGATTGCCGTGAGGGAAGACTTCACTTAACCTAGCCTAACCTAACTCTTTTATATAATCTTGCCTTACTCCTGCTATTCAGCCATCAAGGTCAGGAATAGGAAGTTACTGACGATGCTGGACGACTTGGGGCGATAGTTTTACTGCGAGCATGAACAACTCTTAGCGGAGGTTGTCCTTGTTCACGTAGCCGTCGATGAAAAGGTATTATGTTGTCAGGTACAGTACTTATATAGAAAATGGCTCCTTACAGTATACCTGATCGAAACGGCAACCATCACACATATCTTCCTCAAACTTCCCGCGCGTGGGTACCAGCAATCTCGAAAATAAGGCGAGAAATCTTTCTATATGGTCTTGTGTGAGAAGGGGGAGAATAAGCTTTACAATAGGAAACGCGATCCCACGGTCGAGAGAGTATAGGTCAGATCGAGATGATTTTGGTATGGGTCAGCCGACGCGCATGATGGGGATGTGAAGTGGGGAGACCCCGTGACCCTCAAGTCAGTAACCTCAAAACAGTCTCACCTCAACTGTCTCAAGCCCAATTGTAATCCCTTTAGTTACATTATATCGTAGATAGGTTCTGTAAAACTTACCAGAAACTGTGATCTTTCCTGACGCACCCGACAATGCATCGTGTTTCATTTTGAATGGAATGTGAATACATGTAGTACAGAGTACTAATTTTTAGATCAAGACCTTTCTGCTTGCAGCAGCATTATTTGTATAATATTAAATTTTTTGGGGTATTAAATAAGGTGTCTGAAGTATTTGTACAAGTATGTACAGTAGTTCCTCACTCATCACTATTATGCTCTTTGTGATAAAAGGTAATGAATCTCAAAGCTGAAACAGTTGATTTTTATTTTTTGGTTACATAGCCAGCCAACTTCTTCTACAAATGTTAACAACAGTAACAACAACAATCCCGGTGTGGGGTGTAACTGATCCAACTAAATGGTTACTACAGCTCTCTTATCCTGCTGGAGGCCATTCGGTATTATTATAGGAACTATTGACTAGATTTTTCAAGATCAATGATCAGATAAAGTGATTATGGCGAAGTGATCATGATATCTTGTAATTGAAGCCTCCAACAGCTAAGTGGGAAGTAACATCAATAAATGTAATAACTGGAATGAAAGGATTATAACTGATTGTCAAGGAGGGGATGTATTATTATATACATGCAAGCCTTGAGATTAACTGTTAAATGGTTACTTGAAAGAATGAATCCAGCATAAACAGGAGTATTATAGTAAGGAAAGTTTTAGACCAGGTACAATTGCATATGAATAACAAATTTCATGTCTACCTGGGAATCTTAGGTCGCAGTTGGAATCATGAGGTGATGACATGAATTTGTTACAATCTGGTAATTGATATTTTTTCATCTAGCATTTAAAACAATTAAACAATGCATCAATAATGAATACGTCAAACCCATGAATGGGACGGATTTTAAACATGGTCCCTTCCCCCTCACCACTGTCAACTCTAATTAAAGTTCTCGACAGATGTCACTCAGAGCCATATTAGCCACTTATGACAGTACAGTATTCACATAAAATGACTGACCCGACCACCCCTCCTTAGTTATATCTGTGTAAAACCCTCCTTTTGAATGTCCTATATTTTAAATGTCCAAGATCAGTGTACAGTATTTTGTTTGTTAAGTACCATGTGAATGGAACACCCAGATTGTGTTTGCAAGATTACTAATCTTTTTAAGAGTGTAAATTATCTTAATTTACATAACTATCTACCTTTAGTTATTCTAATCTTTTCCTTTGTGTATTTTCAGATTATCCCCATTTTTCAACTTGATTCCTTGAGTGTTCTCCTGAAGCACACCTAATCCTAAAAGGTAATGACCTGGGAGTGTTTTACAATGTTTCACATTGAATGTGTGTGCTTTTTTACTATGTCTTACAGTCAACGTGTGTGTGTGTATGTGTGTGCACTCATTTATTATGTCTCAATAAACATGTGTCCATGTACAGTAGCTGGGCATAAAAATGACTGGCATTGCTTCCAATCTGTCTAGTTTACCCATAACTTTATGCAAGTTTGCTCAGGGACATGCATTCTATATATTGTGGGGGAAAATGTCAATAAGCATCCAACTGAGCCTGTCATTAGGATTACAGGTTCAAATCCTGGCCATGAGGGGGAAGGTGGTCCTGTACAGTTGCAGACTTGCACAGCAGATAATTACTTACAGGTTAGGACTTTACTTCATACTGTATGCAGAAATAAATTCAGTAGGATTTATTATTACTTACGGAAAGCCCTTGATCCTATAAATGAGCCCAGGCCTGAGTTATTAAGTCAAGTCCTTCCATACCTGCCTTTTACCCATACATACAGTAGCTTCTTTATAGTTTGATGATCTCCCCCTTTCTTCTACTTCTTTCAACCACTCCCATGTTTGCCTTAGTGTCAAATAACCCTATGTACTTGGTTTACTGTTCCTAGTAATAACTCTGTCTCGTTTTAGTAGATTTCAATTAGAAGGGAAATCTCTATAAATGGGATATTTGCCATGTTTCATTGAATGAGTATGAGACCCATTACTGTACTTATAATTTGTAGTCTGAGCAAGGATAATAGACTATAGTCTATTATCCTTGAGTCTGAGTCAACATTATGATAAGGACTACACTTTCATTACATGTATAAATGTACAGGACCAAAGAAATGGTGGGGTTGCCCTCAATGAATGCTTCATTTCTGTATATCATAAAAAAAACAATTCACACTATGTTACAATTTCCATTTGTATCATTTATATTAAGGTATATGACATTACTGTGATTCACAGTTTCACAAAACAGTGTAGATATTTAACAAAGAGAAATAGGTTTATTAAACGGTGAGAGAATGGTTTAATTGTGAGTCAGCAGTGCCCTCTATTGGATGTTAATTGTGTAAGATTAGCCTACTCATTCAACCATATTCTTCTCAAGGTAACAGACTGGGAGGAATTCCTGGTTATAAGTGTTTCTTTACATTATTTTTAAAACTATAAAAGAGTTTGCACCAAGCTTGTCTGCAATAATTGACTTCTTCACAACCATCCCAGTGTTTGGTGTATTGGTCCCCAAACTACTGCTGGAATTCACAAATTACCATCATAACAAAAACAGTAAAATTATAAAACAACCTTAGCATAACAAACATCTTATTTTCTATATGGTATATACATAACACAGGTATAACATACGGTACACTACAGCCATTTTACTGGTACTATACAATTCATTCACTGCTCTCATATTGAATGTCACCATCCATAATTTTCGCTCCAACCAGTATGGTAGTCATAACAAAAGTTAAAGAAAACCCAATAAATTTAATACAGTATACTGTAGCAATTATGTAAAGGTATGTCAGTGGTAGAGAGTTTGTATCACACCACTGTGGGCTGAATTTGTCTTGTACCACTTTGGGCTGATTTTGTCTTTCTCAACTTAAAGCTGAATTTCTCATGCACCACTTTGGGTTGCATTTGATCCTTCCTGCCATATGTACACCAGGTGGAGGAATAACTTAGAAATATCTAAAGATTGTAGTGCCTGTCATTATACTGTTCAGGGAACTCTAAATTTCAGAAATAAGTACAGTAATTGTTTTATAGAGATCATTTCCACGTGCATACAGTATGAATACTGTAGTTCTGAGACTCATGAAGAATCTAACTAAGGTGAAGAGGATAGTGAAAACTAGACAAAAATGGGAAAGCATGAGCAATGAAATACAGTACAGTACAAGGAACAATTAAAGAAAACATGAGAGAGTCAAAGGACTGTTACAAAACAAAATCAACATTAATAACAGTTGCAAACAAAAGGTACTGCATAAAAAATGCATATTTAATATTCTAGGTACTTAGGACAATAATTAAAGATTCTATTTACTTTTGAAGTATCAAGCCAAATTTCTGCATTTTTTTTAATTCCTTCTAGCAATGGGGAAGCACCTATGGATTGATTATATGTTCCAATACTATACACCATTTATAACGCAATTTCCAACTGTGTCCCGCACATTGCAACCACAATTATAATACTCTGTACACTATAATTACTGTACATTAAATATTCATTATTGGTTGACTTATACTTGCGGTAAACTGTACACTGCTAAATTATTTGCTTTGCCAATCAAAATAAAAAATCACATACAGTAAATATCTTTGAGCTATGTAGCATCACAGCAGTAGTGATCCAGTGTTCACTCTCAAATCAATTACCCTTGTCACATATTATCAATATCAACAGCTACACTTAAAGTTTCCATTGATGTTGGTCCAGTCATTTTTTTTCATCTGTACAGTACATGAAATTTACAGAGCTGGGCACTTCTACTATCCACAAATTCTGCTATTGCATTTGCGGTAATGTCAAAAAAATGTGCAGATTTGAGTTGCATTTGCAGTATAGCAAATGTCAAGCAGTTTGCAGATTTGCGGGTGAGGAAGGTATGAGGTTGAGTTTGTGGACTTGTGTTCGCAGCACTGAATTTGAGTTTGTGGTGCCCAGCTTTGCATGGAAATTTATGACCCAGCAGTGAGTGGTATGGACACCACATAACTTCATAGAAATAATAGTAACCATGTCAAACTTGAAGACTGACATAATTAAACTACAGTACTGTATTTCTTAATAGCTGGGTACGAGAAAGACATTACAGTACTGTTGTTCCTGGTACATAGGTTACCAATAAAGATAAAGAGCATGATGTGATCAAGGTGAAAGATAGTATGTGTTTGAGTACGTGTGCTCTAAGATTTTAATATCCATCAATTTGTAAAGCTTATTATTTTTAAAGACAGAAGAAATCCAAATAGTAAAAGTATATTCAAGTATAGAATCCAAAGAAAACGCTACAGTTATTGGTTCTCTATTGCCAGGATCATCAGAATCTTACAATCCTCCTTATAACAATGCACTATTGCACTGTTAACCAATATGATATAATCTATTATTATTCATTACATGCTCATATGATGATGTATTGTGTAGTTTGTTATACAATTCACCATCAAGAACTATAACTTAAGAACATGTCTATACTGTATCAATGAGTACCAGCTATCAATGGCAGGTTCTTCAATTAACATTACATATGGATGTTTAAAATGGATGCATGCAGAGTTAGAAAGCTTCTTTAGTCTCCCTGTCATTCACTCACAAACACACATGATTAAACAATTTATTTAATTAAATTCAACTACAGATGTGCAAACTTTGCAGCTTTGCAATCCTATACCTAATATAAAAAAAAATACTTGATCCCTTTTGTGGACATAAAAGAGGACCAGAAATATTATAGTCATATATCAGTAAAAGTAATAAGATCCATAATTACTGGGAGTGCAGTTAAGAGAATTCACCACATGTTCCGTTAATATTTCATATCCAATCCAGAAAACTATTTACATCCAGTTCCACATTGTTTATTTATCATAAACCAATCTATCAATGCATTCATATCCACATCATATATACCTTATTTACATACACCTGCAGACCACACCCTTATCATATCCATGGTGTTAGGTAAGTGCACAACTTGTCTACACTCTAAAGTTGGAAATAATCACGGTACACAGGAAACATAAATACTATAAGTACTGTACACTACCTGCACTTATCATTAAACTTTATATCACAAGTAAACAGACCACAGCCAAACTTGTGTTGCATGGTGTGGTCATGTCATGGGGCATATAATATATACTGTATATTCTTTCATTTACAATACGAAACTAGGGGAAACTCTTTTTACTACATGTAATACAGCAAGATAATATAGTGGTTCAATAGGCTATTACCAAATTCATGGGTAACACCAACTAAATGTTATACTGTAAAGTCTTGTAAAAATATCAAAGTACAAGAGAGTACAGAAATCATAAATCAGTACAATATGCTGAACAAATTGTGGAGTTACTTCTCTCAGGAAGAAAGTAGTTTCAATAAGGTATGATCACATGATGTAGCCTATAACTTATGGTAAAATCAGCAAAGTAGGTCCTAACCTATGAAGTGAGTAATAAGCCTGTTATTGCTGCCACTTTTCATATGACATAATACAGTACATCCCTCTTACAGCCACACAACATCAAACGGGAAATCAAAGCAGAAGCACAGGTGTAGCCAGGTCTTGGTAACCAGCCTGACACTCCCACATTGTTTCTTTGGCAACACTACACTCTCTTTATGAATGAATCACATACACTGAGGTACAGGTACCAAAAAGTTATCATTTGTTGGTACATTTTTATAATTATGAGCTCAAGATCATAATGAGGTAAGTGTAACACCATATGTAGAGAGCATCCACCTGGTCACAAATATCTGGCCCCAACAGCACCATTTATAACATTCAACAAAAGTTACTATACATGACTAAACTAGCCCACTAGGCTGACTACAGGAATAGCTGATATTAAAACATATAGTGGTCATACAACTGACCAACTAACTATGTATGTTGGTTAGTTACTAAAGGTATACAGTATATGGATCACTCAACTTGTCAGGATTCAAACCTGTTACAGGTACTATAAGAAGTAACATCCGTGTCCCATATTACCTCACTAATAGGTGTAGGAGTCCAAGGCTGGACTACCTTAACTATATAGATTATTTAAGGGAGTGCAGACAACCCATTCCTAGTCTTGGCTTGGCATGAGTCGATATACTTCCCGGTTACCTCTTAGGTCTCAAACTGATGCAGGTTGCATTGGCAGCTCTAGCCAGTCCCTCTTGCTGACTAGACCACAATTATATTAATTCATTCATTTTGAATGCCTCCTTGCTCCTTGCGGGTTTTGCTAATGTATGAGAGTTACTGTACATCTCCACCTCATTTGGCAAGGTTTTACTGGAGACTTACCTAACCATCTCAGAGGTGATACAGCATTCTCACTCTACCATCAGGAGACCCCCAGAAGAGATCTGTGTACCATGATGTAATGTGCTATGCTGAGAAGAAGGTACATTAATATTTGATGTAGATATGGCTCATACTGGTGATATCTCCATGGATGTGTGTTGTGTAGCAGGGACTGGCTTGATACTGCAATTGTTGGATACAGAAAGAAACGTAACCCAGCAAGCAAGGTCTAAGAGATACATAAGAATTCAGGTAATTCCTTGTACAGTATTGCCCAACACTTTGGTGTTTGCACCTACCAGGTTGGGCTGGTCTCATTGCAGAGGATGAAAAGTCTGAATCTTAAAAAAAAGAATACAGTTGCTTCCGAGGATCATAGTGACAGTATAATCCCGAGTAATGCATATTCTTCACAACTATTAACCAAAAAGAAAACAATTCACTTAATGAAACACTGCAATACTGTATGACAAATTTCAACAAGTCAGAATTGAACTGGGTTTTGGAACAAAGTTTGTTGACATCCACCATGCATAGTCTCAATGTTATTTCTTATTTTCAATATCCTTGATATTTTCTATTTCAGTATTTGTATCACCACTAGTTTTCCTGTATTGGGAACCATAGTTACCATCATTAGGCAGATGGAATGTGAGTTTGGGGTGACACCAGGATTGGAGTACTGGAGCAGTATCCCAAAGTATCAAACTGAGTATTAAGGGGAATTTCACTGTAATAGTTACACAGTGACAAAGTTTAATGACTTCACAGCTTGTTCATAAATCTCACTTTGATATCACAAGCACACAGGGAAGTTGTTCCTCTGAGGCCCAAAACAAGGCCAAGTGGATGTACTCTTGCCAATGAGGTAGGTCTCCAAGAAGTCACACAATTTGAAGTATCACACAGGAACCACTGCCCACACAAATACTACTCCATTCCAATGAATGGTTTAACTATATTATCAATAGTATGTCAGATGAGAGAGTAAAAATTTTATAAATGAAGTACTGTATTATACAGAAGAAAGCTAACACTATAATTTTAGTATCACTTACAATATGATGGCACTTGAGCTGTTTTAACATCTTATACACATTATAATATCAGCATTCAGTATATTTTTGGAAAAAGAGTTTCAGCAAAATGCAAAATAGCTCAATATAGAGTTACAGCATGATATAAATTTGTGTCCAGCAGATTCGGCATGTAAAACAGCACAGTCAAGTAGTAACAGCAGCAACTATATAAATACAGTAGTGTTGGGTATCATATATAGAACCATAGTCAACTAAAATACAGTAATGGGAAGGTGATGACAAGGACCAGTTTGATATCTCCATGAAATGTTCTATGGGGCCATCATAATGGTCAGCATCATCATATTGAACATGAATTTTCTTGTATATGGCCACTGGGGGTTACAGTGCCAGAGTATGTTACAATAATAAACCATAATGAGGGAATGAGACAAACAAATATGAGGAAAAATCATACTTGTCCTGCTAGCAAACACATGCCAATCAGCTCCATTCTGAAGTTAGTACTACACCCAAAATGGAAGGTCTCAGCCCCTCCTTCCTGGACGACAGGTTATGGTTACACTGCCATTAGGACACACTCAGATCAGACTTAATTGTACACTATTCTGATTAACAGAGTTTTGCTTTATTTTAAAATACTGTACAGTACTTAGCTAGGCAGGAGTTTGAATCCCAACACATTCTGTTGTGTTTTTTCTTTGATAATATTAAAAGAAGTTGAAAATCCATATACAAATTGTCCTAAGAGACGTGTTGTTTTACATTGCACTGCGTAGTCCTCTCTCCTCTATGTACATAATTAGGTACAGTCCCAGACTTTGTTACCTATCACTTAAATACATATACAGTATTGTTCACTGTATTAAGTATAGGTGTCACAGCTTCCTGCATAGTTTAGGCATTATCACTTTTATATTAAAAAAAAAATATTTTATTAGTATTATGTGGTATAATATTTAATCGTGATAACAAGGTACTGTACTCAGAAGAGACTGACCTTTAATAAGCAATTAAAACAACTCTGATACAAAATGTTTATGTCCTGCACAAACACTTTGTCCCTTATTATGAAGGGTGAAAGCTCTGAGTATGAGGGATGGAGGCTTTCAAGTGATCATTTTGTATTTTATTGAGATTGCATCTCCATAAAATGCAAAGTTAGTGAAAAACATTGATCACCTGCTAAGCAAGTGAAAGAAAGAAAAAAAAATGAAAAAATTTCTGGTTCATTTTAAATTACAATACAGAACATTAAACCTGGTAAAGATATCAAATTTCCTGACTGTTTAACATCCCTCACCTTCCTTACCATCACCAGAAAGAGATGGTTGGCTAAAACAAATTCCCAAAAATAAAATTTTCTTTAGACTTCAATGATTTTAATGGAATTCAAAAGCCAACAATCCTTTTCCACCATAGTATTAAGTCAGTACCATTAGCAAGCCTTAGAGACTCCTCCAAAGTAAAGATCACTTGTAGGTTGCCCTTGGTTGCATAAAATCATGTAGAATTCCCTGACAAATTGCTAAGTATCATAATTTATTATTTCTTATCATACTGTACTTTGGAATACAAAAATGTTCCATACATTAATATCAAATTTATCATTACTAATTCCAGAAGTAGTTCTAAGATCCCACTTTATACTTTAATTACATCATTCTCATCAATCAAGACCCCAGACATCAGTACTGCTTGTGAAAAATCATATAACCCATACTGTCATCAGAAAGTAATACCTGTGGCTGGTTTTGTACGATTATCACTTCTTTTTTCCTGAAATGGGGTTTTACAACATATACAGCTGAAATATCAGTACAAAATTTAGGTTAGAAATTTGAGCCAGGGGAAAAGTAGGCCTACAATATGTGGTGCTGTGTGCAGATGTACAAGGCACACAACCTGCCTCAAATGTTCTGAGAAGAGTATTAAGGTGAATATTATTAATTTTGCCATGTTTTAATTATGTGAAATACATCACTCAAGTTCTTAAGACTTTACAATTTGCATTCTTATTAACTGGAACACCCTAAAGAAGACCAAGACCAATCAACATACAGTACTGTATATGTTACATACCCGTCAGTGTCAAGAGAGAGGAGAGTGTTATGTACCACAAGTCTTCAGAAAAATTTTAACGGTCATATACCAAGTTTTTGCAGCATTCAGAGTTGTTTAGCCCCCCAACGGAAAATAAATACCAGTCGGCATTACGTGTGAGTCAGGGTCAAACCGGCCAGAAGGTTATTACTTGGATCATATACAAATATGGGTAACAAGACAGTGGCAATAGGAAGGGATGATGTCCAGAGCCGTTTCTTGTGGTAGACCTACACCTGCCGTTCACCTCTTGTAGTAATTTATTTGTGGGGGTAACAATAGTAAGATATTTTTGAAGATATGAGAACTACAGTCATGGGAAAAAGTTCAACAGCACTCCCTCCAAGCATTATGTTTCTGATAAAGGTGAGGAGATTATAGTCCTTGAGGGTTAATTAGGAGATGGAAACATATTGAAGGCAGGATGTGAAACTGATATTTAGCTTGGTACTTTGCCCTATGTTGTTTGATATGAAAACTTAAGAATTGGGACATAGTATCAGCCAAAAAAGGCAAAGTACATCTTGTGCCATTCCTTCTCAGGATGAAATAACGAGGTCATGGTCCCAGTCCTAGACCTACAATATTCCTTAAAAGAGAGAGACATAAGAATAATTTCAGTTGGCTGATCAATGACACAATTCTATTAATATGACTCGATTCAATTCCATTCCTGCTTACCGCTGTACATGCGCTCCACGTTATCCCTCAGCAGCTTTACTTGGTCGGGGCGGAGACTGGCAATGGTTACTTGTTTGCGAAGGAATTCATTAACCATTTCCTTTGACAAGCCAAATGCGTGCATGTTGCATGTAAAGGTGCTGGGGGAAGGAATAACATACCATTAGGTTCTGCATGTATGTATCTTAATGGTATATATTTGTTCCTTTATCCAACCATAAGGTCCCCCTATGCTTGGACTACACCCTGTTCCTATCTGTAAATATGATAATGTAAGTGTAATTTTGGGCACCATTATAAGCCAGAATATGAATTACGTTGGCAAGACAAGAGTCCCTGTGAGCTTACTTATTATCCAATCCCCATTTAGCTCAGGGTATGTTTATTTTACTGTCTGTTCAAATGCTATACTGTAGCTTCCATGAACTTAACCTTAATGCATAATGAGGGATATCAATAATATTTTAGTAGTGGAGCATATTTCATGTCAGCTGTATTCTGATACTCTCTACTTCTTCCCGTCACTTCAAGAACCATTCAACAGACCTGTATTACAGTAGCACAGTACTACTATTAACAACAACAACAACTCACCCCAGCTGGCCAAAGGTAATATTCTCTTGATAGTGTAGTTCATCTGAGACAGCCTGTAACCTGTTGCTCTCCACCTCCTCCCGTGTCACCACTGGTCGCAGGGAGCGTTCACATTGCAGGGCGTCAAAGAAGGCAGCGTTCCAGAAGCGGATGGATCGCCAGATGGGCTGCTGGCGGAGGTATGTGTACAGGAACTCTTTCTTCTGGGTCTGGCTCCCAGGGGATGTCACTGTGGACAGACAGGAATTAGGTGATGCATACATACATACCACACACCATAATAGTCATGCAATATAGCCCTCTTGTTTGTCTGATAGATGTTGCTTCATTACATTTTTCACTTTCATGTACAGTACAGAAATAAATAAAAAATGTCAATACTTATCATTCTTAATACATCAACATTCACCACTATGAAAAGTAACCTGCCATGATTAGAATGCAATAGAATTACTCTACAAAGTAATAATTATTTTGGGTAAAACTAACTCTTACAGTTTGCCAAGGGCCTGTGTTTTATTTTTAGTTGGAAGTAGAACTGTCACAACAGCATTGTTTATATTGGCTCAATGATAAGAGTTATGACACTCAGGGTCATAGGTTAAGAAGTGCAGGTTCAAATTCTGGTCACAATAAGGGTTTTGTGCTATACAGGTATACTCATTCTGGCCAAGTACAGTAAAGAATTAATTACAGGTGGGAGAGTGTATCCCACATTAAATTAATTAATAAGATTATTCAGCCTAATCAAAACAGCACTTTGTGAGCTTTTTAGTGAAAGAGGATGACTTTTCTATTCACTATATCAAGCATGGCTCACTCCCCAGCAGTAAACGACAAAGAAACATACCTTAATGCTCACCTATAAAGACTGCCTACCTTCATGATAGTAAGTGAAGCACATGTTCATTAGGCTCTTGGCTGGTGAGAAGTCTTCAGCCTCATTACATTCAAACATCATTACTGAGAAGTGCTGGATGAGTGAGAAGAATGTGGCCTCACATACACACTTGCAGCACCGCTTGGCATTGATACACCGAGCGAACCACAGTCGACCCTGCTCTGTCTGTGACCATTGTAAACATTAATTACTGTCATGAAACACAAGTATGGATTTTTATTAAATCATTTGCTTATATTTAATGACAGATAACTCTGCTCTGTCTATTATCATTGTCTAGCTTTACTCTCAAGTGAACTAGTTAGGATTCTTACATCCATTCATCCTTGTATAATATCAATTTTTTACAGTCTTTTCTTGCAACCCCAATGTGTTATATAACACTGAATGCAGTAATGTCTGCAGTTCACAGCATACAGAAAAAAAATTAAGTACATGTACTCATAAAATTAAGGGTAATGGAGAAACAGTCCAAGTATTAGCTATTACCTGCCTCTCTCTCTCTCTCCCTCTTCTGTACATGCATGTCTCTTGAGAAGCTGAAGCACACTGTTCTGACCAGACTATGGCTGACAGTTTATATAATTTTTCATAGCATATGATACTTAACATTTGGTACCAAAGGCTTCAAACACTAGCCCAGTGTGATGTATGATTTATTGACAAAAGTCCTTTCTAACAACATTAGACTAGTTAAATGTCAATTCACTGCTGTCCCTTGACTCAATATCTGGACTATCTAACACCCGAAACAGTTAGAAACATCACAAGGAATCAATAATTATTCCTTGAAAATTTATTTCCAAGATGATTTCTGACACTGACCCTTCCTTAATTCAGCCGCCAGAGAAATCTTAACAGAGCACCTACCACAGACTTACCTGGGCTTGCTCTCCAAAGCGTGCTTTCCTTTCAATGTCGATGATGTGTGGGGTCTTGAATACTTCTTCTACAAAGTTGCGCATAAACTCTTTGGGTTCATAAGGGTCCTCTGCCTGACTGTCGTAACTCAAACTTGATGCCCATGACTGCAGAGATGTCTGTGACCCTGTACAGTACATTACCCATATGTGTTTGTTAGAGGCTTCAGTCATATGCATACAACGTACATCATCTCTGTATATTGTTCACACATTTCAAACCACAAATAATATCATCCTTATTATCCATGTACAGTATTCTGAATCAAAACAAAAATGCTTCCTTTTTTAGACACATTTAAAGTAAATTTTGTATTGTACATTTTTAATCTCTCCCTGTTCCCCATATACTATATTCTAAATCAAAATACAAAATTTTTCTTGCTGGCCATCCAATTTAATTTAATACATATCTTGTATCTTATACTGCTGATTAACCCTGCTTAGGCAGAAGTGGGTCTCATAGACCCACCCCTACTATGAGTTTCTCTAGTTCGGTAATTTATAGATACCTAGGAGCTCTGGTCTCCTCAGTACCTTCCTACTCTGGTGTGTGCATGCATTCGGTAGGGGAGTCATTTCAAGGCCTTTATCCATTTGGGCACCATAAGGGTATTCGTGTCTCACAGACCCATGTCTACTAACAGTGCAAGTGTGTTCGGGTCTACAAGACCCTTGTACTTTTTGTGGTATTGTGGTCTGGCAAAGAGTCTCATCGAACCATGGGCTGAAGAGAGGATTAGTTTTCCTGGCCAGCACACAACAACTCAGCAAGTCATCAAGAGTGTCTTCCCTGAGGTGAATCCCCCAGCTAAGATCCCCATAAACCTACCACAAAGAAAGAGATGCTGGCTCTGTTCTACCAAGAAGGATAGCAAGACAAGAACCCCCTGCATCACTTGCAAGAAGCCAGTATGCCTTGAGCACTTTTCTGCACTCTGCATGGAGTGTATGTAGGTAAGAAATAGCCTCATAAAACCTCTGCTTCTTCTCGTGAAATATATACATAAGCTATAAAAAAAAAAAAAAAAAAAAAAAACTAACATTTTCTTGTCTTGGTTTGCAGTTGTGTATGCTCAGAGGTCCTCCCCAGTGTTCCGGAATGCAGCAGCACTCCTTACCAACTCATTCTACCATGCAAACTTCCATTCTGTTATTTTTTTGTATGAGATGGATACAACCCAAATATACAGGTCAAAGGCCTCTACCTAAGCAGGGTTAAGAAAAAAATTTACTTGTATCATTCAAATATTCAGTAACAAACACAGCAGTGATACAACTCCAATTCCACTTCCACACCACAATACCCTTTCATTAAAACACTACAACAACAAATTTTCTAAAGACACATAACTCTGGTCATCATTCAAGCTTTCAAAAAGTGAAAAAGAACCAAGTACGGATGATCACATTTGCACCTTTTTCCCTCCTTCCTTAAATCCTGTATGTTGATACAATGGCGGTACAGTACAGTATATGCTTTGTTAAGACCAGGCTTAGTAAGTAAATAGCAGGAAGTAATTTATGGTATAGGTACTTGTCAGCTAATTAGAAATACAGTATAGAAAATGTAGGAAAAATTCAATACAGTAATGCTAAAACAAAAAAAATTTATATTTAGGGAAATCGTCCCAGAAAAAGACTGATAAAAGTAATAGCCTACTCAGGGAAATCTGAATGCATAAATATCAGAAATATATATATATATATACAAGCAAATGCTTTATAAAAATGATCAAACTTTACAGTTTAAACTTTAGCATTACAAGGAAACTGTAATTATCTCATGTCCCTTCTTGAAAGATGCAATGCAGAACTTGCTGAAACGTTTTCTTTAATACTCAGTCCTAATGGACTACTGTATATTTGATAAAATCATGCTTCAGAGATTGCCAAAACACAAACATATCTTAGTTAATTCATGTAAACTGTACATATAGAATGCAATGTTTTGAATAAATACCAGTATTTGAAGATGGTCCTTCATGGAAAAGTGGCAGAAATCATACCAGATCATACCATTCACTCATTCATCATTAAATAATTCATGTCAAACAACTCTATAAACATGTATCAAAACAAGAGATAAATTCAAGATTACTTAAGAAGTGATGGGCATTAACCCAGGGCACAACACTGATTAGCACACGTGTAGTCTTGGGCTATGTAACAACAGCACTGTAACATCAATCCACAAGACAGCAATGGTGAGCAGCAATAAATTCTACAGGAGGTGCATCATCTAGTACGCAACATCTATTGAGCTAACATATCCCAGAGTTGTGCAAATTTCAATATCTTAGAGGAACAAAGTGCACCAACAGTCTTTTCTAGGAAATCAGTATGTTATAACATTTTGTTCTGCCATGCATCTCATATGGTACTTTGAAAAGAAATTAAGTAATATAAAACAAGCTAAAAAGTTATAAAGACTTGTATGCAAAGGCAAATTATTTATTAATTTTAGTGACAAAGATTCTATAGTACTGTACAGTACTATGCTTATAGGTTGATGAATAATTTACAAGGATCATAAACAAGACTGTTAGTACTTCGTACTGGAGATAAAGAGGAAGCATTACCGGGCTGGAAGCAGGCAGGTGGGAGTGAACAGGGTTAGGAAGTGGGGTACCAGGTTAGACTTGGTGGTGTGGGAAGGGGGGTGAATGGAGGTGGAGGTGGTAGAGGACATAGGAATGGAGATGGGGGGACAATGAGAGGGTGGAAGAGAGAGAAGGAATCACCACACAATCAGGGCATTGTTTAGTCCTGAACTATAGTAAGGAAGGAAAGGAGGTCACTGAGGAAGTAAAAGACTGGTTGTCGGTTGACATAAAGGGTGGTTATTTGTTGATGGGGTGCAGTACCATAAAGAACTATGAGATATGTCAGGTAGATGGATGGTTGAAGGTTGTGCTGGATGGAGTATGACAATGGTAGAGGTACACTACAAGAGTCACTGAGGATTTTGGAAGGGGATCAATAGGAATCCTTTTTTTTGGTGTAACCACAAGGAAGGAAGGAAGGGGAGCTCTGAAGAATGCCATTAGGTTGTGCTGGTTAATGAAGAGTGGAGGAAGTGCTGTGAAGGGACCTAGAGTACAGGAGAGTGTCAGGAGGTACAGTGATTGGATGGTAAGGAAAGAGGGGACTACAATGAGGATCAGTATGGATCTGGATGATGGTAAAAGATTGTGTTAGAGTATGAAGAAGGAAAGAACCATAGAAGAATCTAAGAATCTAGTATGGTGTCATGGGGTAACAGGGTCAGTGGGTGGTGGTGGTGGTGGTGGTGGTGGATGGTGAGGAATGTTGGCCATTATGAACTAAAGGGGTTTGAAGGATGATAAAAGGTTATATTGGGGAAGTGATGAGGGAAGGGGGATGGGCATTACCAGCCTTACCTGACAGGCCCTCTACCGGCAGTAACAACAACACAAATATCATTATTATGTACCCACTTCACCTTTGGCGGGAAAAGCAAATGATGTTAAGCATATCTCACTCTAAAATAATATATTAGTACATAACAAAGTCTATTCCCTACAGTACTTATAAATGATGGTTGTTTTCCAACTGATTAATATTCTGAGTAAAGATATGGCCCCTCTTCTCTCCACTGGCTTATATCACAAAAAATATTCAAAATCCCAAATACAAATATAATAACATTCTGTAAATGAGAGTATTCTCTACTTCAATGCATTGCTGAATAAGAAGCACCACTAGAAGTGCAAGGTTACAAATTCACCCTAGGATCAGCACTGTAAATACAAATACAACAGTATCATACTTCAGAGCTTTACCATCTGTGCAACTACATGGTGCTGTACATTGGCTTTCCTTGGGTCTTTTATTCTGGTTATACATATATCATGTGCTTTATAAATGGTTGCTCTTAATAGATACATCTTTCAGCTGGGCAAGACTCGTGAGTTGTGTACTAAACCAACAAGAGGCAGTGTATAATCATGCCATATTAGGCAGGAAATTTAGGCGTTATAAAAGAAAGTGTTGAAGCAACATCTGGACATTAAAGAGAAACCACAACCACAATATACAAACAATATATAAGCTCAGTGATGGACTATGCAAACCCTGTCTGAGCCTCCAGCCTCAACAACTTGGTAGAATGTAAGTTATGTAGTAGTCGTATGTAATGACAAGTTAAAAATGTTAAAGAAAAGTGGGTTATACTAACTGAATAGCTGGAGTTTTGATTCTACATGCATCATTGGATTACTGTGACTGGGTACCAACACAACACAAAACTCAACAATAAAAATTTGGCAGTGATGATCATTTTAAGCATGTTTGTTTCATTTATACAGTTATTTAATTTTCATGAGGGACAACATATTCTGACTCACAGATTCAACACAAAATCAAAGTCATCACCCGAGACAAGAGCTGAATGATGTAGCAACAATCTCACTGGATTTGTTTACAGCAGTTAAATAGGTAAATGAACAACACTGTATTAAGAGGAGCATATAATAATGACCTACCTTTACCAGATCAAAATGCCCTTGAATTGAAGAGGCTGTAGAGAATGCCTAAATAAAGGTTCATTTTTAAATGTTGCTTTTCATTTACATAC
This sequence comes from Petrolisthes cinctipes, assembly GCA_033782935.1. NCBI lineage: Eukaryota > Metazoa > Arthropoda > Malacostraca > Decapoda > Porcellanidae > Petrolisthes > Petrolisthes cinctipes. The sequence continues at coordinate 47,254 of JAWQEG010007381.1, forward strand.
AGCTTGTTTAGTTCCACATTATACACATGAGACACCCAACTCTTTGCCTCATAGTGCACTCCTGTCATATTAAGAACGTTATCTCATACAGTCATCAAAATAATAATTCAATATGGAATGTTAAACTCAACCTCATCCAGTCTCTATAATGATAGCTTTATACATCTTTTAGAATGACATCCTTGCATAGTGATTTGAATTATAGGAGGAAAAAGGTACAAGGGAATGGAGACCCACCTGAACGAATCCAAAGCTTCTTGTGAGGGTCTGAATCTGTTGAGTCCATACTGGTGGAGTGACCCAGCCCCTCAGCATCACTTGGAGTCCCACTGCTGATCAGCTCTGTTGGTGGAAAATAAAAATAGTACACTAAGATTGGACAGTAGTGATCATGCAGTAAACTCAAGCCCACTACCACAGGGGTATGAAATGAAGTCTCAGTCACTACACTAACCCGTGTCTCCTTCCTCTCTCATGGAAAGATTTGGCTTCATTCACTATGTTAGCCTTATCTATATACAGTACAGGGTAGCTCTATATCCCAAGGCATTACTGTATATGCCTTAAGTTGTGATTATTCCCACAATTTTTAATTTTGTGCCTGACAACCTTTCGTATAATATATAAACTTTTTCATTATTATTTATGACTTATATCTACATAATGTAAGTGATGTAATATGGAAAAATGCAAAAATCATTAACAGCTGAGACATTTCTATGCCCTGTCTATCATTCCTCACCACTACAGTTCTACTTAGGCTACATCACATGGCTTGAACTTTGCATTAGTACTATTCATGTATTCTGTCTGTGAATTTCACTTTGCAGCTCCCCTATTCTCAAATGTTGCATGCACTGCTTTAATTATTTAATTTCTGTTTGCACTGGATACAACACTGAACAGCAAGACACACTGGACAAGAGGGAAGATTACCTGACAGCTGCCAACACTAGACTGGAATCAGCCGGCCAAGTGTGATATGCAGGGGTGAATATATTTCGACTAAGGACACGTCAGCAAACATTATACAACACCTGCTAGTAACAGTATAACTGTAGTATTATGGATTTCTCTCACATCCCTCTCTCTCTACAGCTGGGTGATAACCATAGACTTGGCAAGGGCATGAAGTCTATGTTTAATTAGTTGGAGCATAAAACATAATAACTACAGTACCAATAATTTCTTGATTAATATGTACAAGTCACTGAACTTCCTTGAAAGCACATCTTTCCAACACCCAAACATTCCACCACCATTAAATATTGGATACATACAAGCACAGTATAAAGGTAACAAGCCTTAAGGCCAAACAGTTGTATAAAGCAACTGATTGTGCTTCCAAAAATCTGAACAATACACAACAAAAAAGCAAATTTCATTAACACACACCAAAAATTAAAAGGTAAGTGGTAACCATACCTATATATTCTCCAGAGGAATCCATATCTGACATATTATAAGCACATATAATTTGTTTTTTCTTGTAACCAATTCTGTAAAAAGAGTTCATTGCAACTAGTGGTTCCTTCCACTGGCTAGAATATACTGTACTGACACACATTGAGCCCTGTGACCCACTTGTACCTTACAGGCAAACACCTGCATCACACCCAACAGCTGCACACCTGCTATTACCTGTCCCTCATCCATCATTCACCGGAAGAGAAATGGCTTCTCTACTTTGCTTCTATTTTCTAAAAATGGTTTAATAAATTCAAGGAGTGGAAGGCTCAAAATCCAGAAATGGAAATATGAAAACAAAGTACAGTATGAGGCTACATGCACTATAATAAACAAGGTGAAAATAAAGTCTCCCTGAATCAGTAAGAGATTTTATGCTCATTCTGTATAGCATATATTATAGAGTTTATGACTGTGTGGTCATCATCAAAACAATTAACAGAAACACTATACATTATACAGAATAAAAATTTCCCTTTACAGTATATATTATGATGATACAGTGTAACAAATATTAACTACAGCAGCCAAGCTGAAGAAAAAAATAAAATTAATGCTCCGATTTCTGCCTATTTGTTTCAAAAGAAAACAAACTAACTGGTAGTTCCCTACAGTACTAATTCTAATAACCCATGCATGAAAAAATGAAATTATAGTAAAGTAAACTTTATTACAGTATACTATAGAGGAGATAATAATAAAGAGATGGCATATTGAAGACCGTCTGATAACTCAAGAGTTTGAGTTTTTTGGCCCCATCAGAGAATGGGACAGAAGTGATTTGTATCAATTCCAATTATAACATAGAAAAATATATAAAAAAAAACACAGAAAAAAAATGTCAAATACCGGTAGCTGATCCCATAATCATCCATAATATTTTCCTCTATGACTCACACTGTTTATATTCATGTCAGGTGCAGTTCTATATCACAGGTGCACAGAAACTTATGTGCAGCAGGGAAAATTTTACTGTGACAGGTGCTCACTCTTTTTATATTTTTATATACTGTACAGAAAGTTGAGGATATTTTCAAATGATTAACTTTGCACTACAGTATCTTAAAAAATATCGTTTAACCAAACCAATTCCGGGTGCTTCTCCTTACATTTTTCAATATATCCATCTCTATACCACATCAACCATTTGTTTAAGTACAATTCCACTTAGGTAACAAACAAGAGTACAGTAATCCCATTATTTACCTGGTTTGTATTTGAGTTTGTCATAAGGATCAGGTCCAGTGGCATGGAGGGAGTGATTAGAGTTGTAGGAACGTGAGGACAGGCATGTGCTGGCCCCTTCCACACCCTCTTTAGCATCTCCACACGACTCACCATCTGAAAGCAAGAAAGTACAGTAATTGTTAGTGAAGTATACGCACATTTTTTAACTGGGGAAATGTTGTACACAGTTACTAAATATTGTAAATTCTCACATATTACTGAAATAATGTATGTCAATCTACCTATATAAACACAACTGTGCCTGGATACTTTATTCATACAGTATTCATAATTATTGGCACCTTTAAGTGACGTTTAAACAGATTTCTATTCTATTATGAAATACATACACAGTATACATGCATTCTGATTTTATATTACACTTTGTAAAAACACATACAGAATCTGAAAGGCTCTCAATGACTAGTATCATTACATACATTACTTATTAATTTTATTTGAGGAAATGGACTAAAACACAAAATACGATATAACATAAGAGCACCACCCTGTACCCAAGGGAATTAATGAAGTAGATTTAAGAACACAAAAAAATGGGAGTACTGTAAACATTTCCTACCATCCTTACTTCCTTGCTGCTCATCCACACATTCTACTTTAATGGCACATGCACTGCCATTCTGTCCCACATTTCCACCCTGGTCTGCACTCTCTCCAGCCTCACCACTCAGGGTCCTCATGGCAAGTTGCTGAAAAAATGTGACAGAAATGATGCATTGTAATTGGACTGTTAATGATGGACAGCAAATCAGAGTTAATATAATTTAGGCTTCCATCTTATTCAACTTCTAACCTCTAGATATGGAAAACAAGCTGCAATAAAAGCAGAGTTAGCCTTTACAATACAGTACACTATATTGGTTTTGGTCAAGTACAATTAGCCACAAGAAGCTGACTAACCAGTACAAGGCTATAGATACACAATATACAGTACAGTATATAAAATACTAATTAGGTTCAAATACATGTACAGTATAACAGATACTGGGTTTGCAAAACTTTGCTGATCACTGTAAATTTATACTATCTGCTTAATGTGAATGTCTATTACTTGGGTAATGGAGTCTCCATATCTTTCCATTTTTCCATGTATCAAATTATAACGAAGTATATCATATTAATTTTGAGTGGAAAAATAAGCTCACCTACAAGGCACGTACTATAATTTCAATAAATATGGTATCTACCATTAGTTTTATGAAAAACAGAAAATAAGATAAGACATTCTTCTGAAGGAAATTTTCTAGTAATACAAGCAAGCATAAATGGATGATGGAGTAGTTGCACTTCCTGGCTGTGGCACTGACCTTGTAGTCGACGAGTTTTTTAGGCAGTGCCTGGTTGAAGTTATTGAAATGGAAGCGGAGGCCAGTCTTGGGTGATTCTGGGGTGTTAGTAGGAAGTGTGGAGGGCTCGGATGAGGACTCAGACTGCATTAATTCCTCCAGGGTGGGTCGCAGTTCACGCAGGTTCTCCAATTTAAATGTCTCCTGGATTAGGAAATAATATAATGTTAGAGTACTGTCATTTATATATCACTCTATTAGCGATATAATGTGAATTTCAGCACAATGCTTTTTAAATTTTAAAGTCAGGGATTATCAACAGTTGTGTGGACAAGTAATTTTATCATACTAGTGGCTTTCCTGGTAACCTTACTTCAAGTTCTCTCTCTCTCAATGTCCAATGACAACTGAGGATATCTTTCACAATCTCATCCTGTTTCATTTTTTATCTAGCCACATTACTTGGGGATTTACAACTCTGAGTTTTGTGGAAAATCCTCACATTTCATCTTTACCTTGTCTTGATTTTTTTGTTCACCATATAGGGTAAAGAAATATGCATACCAAAGTCTGGCTCTTCTTCCCTATCTTAATTTTTCTTTGCTTCATAAATCTGCATGATCTCAGTCTCAGTATACAAATTCCTAACACATTTAAATATACGGGGAGGCCAATGTAAAATAAGTTGAGCATGAGGAATTAATTTGGCAAAAAGAAAATAATAATTATTTTCAAGGCTCATTTCCCTCTTTTTTTAAGGGGAGGGGGCTTCAAGCAATACCAGAAAAATGCACACAGAAAACAAGAGAACAGATTAAAAGACACATTACTCAGTTAAATGGGCTGCATTCTTATTCACTTCCCCATTAAGCTAATAAATTTCCCAGGTTCCCTCACAAGTATATCACATCCTCAACAAACTTGCTTCACCCTTAAAACATATGCTAGGTACACTCAACCAACTTTTAGTTTCCCCTTCAAAGCAAACTGATGATCAGATTATGTGCTTGGTTTGATCAATTTATCCTCAAATAAAAGTAAAAGGAGTACAATAAATGTGAAGAGAATGAGAGATGGGACAGAACAGTAAAAAGTTCAAGCAGTGAAGGTTCCTAGAATATGATGGCAGAAATTAGAGAGTGTAAAGGAAGAGAGCAAAGAGAGTGAAAGCAATGTTGTGTCAGGGACGTAGGGACAAGTGTTTGAACACCTAAACACTTGGTTTATCGGGAGCCACAGTTCACTTCATGAAGGTCCTCACTGTCTGTTTGCTAGTCTCTACAATAAATACAAACACTCCAAGGACACAAGCTGATTCAAATAAATTTTATAATGCCAATCATTGATAACTACAGTTATCAGCATTCATAGCTACTGTAATATGTATTTATAAATGTTACCATTTTATGCCACATCCAAGTTTTTTCCACATCAATTACAGTTTAAAATTAGGTAATTAGGCTAACTGAACCTTTTCAATAACCCCTGTATTATAAACATATATATACTGTATATGGGTTAGTACAATATACAATATTATGAGGTCCTGGAGTAGCGGCGTCTATGTCATGGGAACACCCCCCAGGGCTACCAAGGAAGGAAGCTATGGGGGCCAACCATCACAAATTCCCACCACCCCTATTATAGTTTGAAACATGTGGGTATGAAGAGCTAAGTACAGGTATGAGTAATTATCACCTCAGGTGTAAACACAGCTGGCTGACCTTGATCATTTCCTTCATTGTGGGGGAGCGGTGACTCTCCACAGGGCTAGGGGGAAGCTGAAGAGGTGGTGTGGGGGGTCGCTGGTCAGGGGCCGGTGGGGTTCTTTCCGATGATGAGGCATTGGAGTTCCCGGAGGCAACGGAAAACACCGAGAGGCGAGAGGATATGTTGGAGGAAAGGCCAGACAGGAGATCATTGGAGGTATGAAAGGCAGACCTAAGACGTGTACGAAGGAAGCCACCGCCACCACCACCACCGGAGTCATTTGCTGTTGCGGTCATGGTGCCTGTCACAAAAGGAAGGGAAGGTTAACTGACTGACTGACTGACTGGAGGGGAAGAAATAATAAAACTAACTTTACCGTATAGGCCTAATGTCATGTAGGCTAGCACACTGATACTCTGGGAAATGGTTTGGTAAAGAAACAACAGGGATCAGTGGAAAATAAAAGTTGATTAATAGGTACCGGTAGATATAGCATCCTCCTCTACGGATCACCTCCATTTTACCAGAACCACCACTAACTTAACCTGAAAGACTAAAAATAATAGGTACAATGCACTACACTACATTTACACACCTCCCACCAACCACACACACAAAAGTACAACAATAAAACAAAATGATAACAAGTACAGTATGTAAACTCGGCAGGACAAGCAGTATGACAATATTACACTACACTCATCACACACACAAAAAAATACAACAATAAAACAAAATAATAACAAGTAACGGTAAATATTTACTCTATTTCCCGTTGGTATTACAAAGTTTATACCTTCTTTACCCACTAATTTATACCATTCTAAGACACTTTTCTTCTATGGCATTTTCTTCGGAAATGCCCCATATTCAAATGGGGCATTTTGAAATTAACCTAACCTAGACCACAGCAGACTACCGGGACCTAACCTGGGCAAACTACCGGGAAATAACCATGGTAAAGTACAGGAAATGACCGGGGCAAAATACTGGGACCTAGCCGGATCTGGCAGCACTGCTACAAAACGGCAATAATCTAGATAAATACCCAAGTAACTTAGGTATACTAAGCAGGACAAACAGTATGATAGTATTACACTACACCAATCACACACACAATATATACAACAATAAAACGAAATAATAATAATAATAAGTATGTAAACTAAGCAGGACAAGCAGTATGACAGTATTACACTACATTTACACACCAATCACACACACACAAAAAACTTCAATACTGTATAATAAAACGAAATAATAAGAAGTATGTAAACTCTGAATTAGGCACTAACTTACATGCATGCATACCCTTTCCCAGCACCAACAAGAACAAGAGTAAAAAATGAGAAATAATTATAATATACCTGATTAATGAAGTGAAGGAGAGTTGTGGACGTCTTATTACACACACAGACACACACACACACAGGAAGCCAGGATGATATGTGTGTGTACGTGTATGTAAGGTAGATAATATTTAAGTCTGCTGTCTGGCAAACCACCACGTAAGTTACACCACCAAGTTATTTATGCCTTATTTATGGTAAACTTGGAAGTTATTAGCCTTAGTCAGCATATCTGTGGACTGGTGAGTAGCTTCCTAGCCCATCTTATTGGATAGAGGGAAGCGACAGGCATTAGATAATCACAGTATTGACGAGAAGAAGGGAGGTGGTAGCATCCAGCCAGACAGACAGCCCCGGAAACCCAAGGTATAAACAGCTGAGAGTGACACTTGTATTAACAGAGCACGCGCAACACACAACTACCAACACTAGAGTTTATTTATTTATTTATTTATCTATTTGCATATGAAAATACCTCTACTTGGGCCTTATACCTGTGCTGGCGGGTATAACACAACAACCACCACTACAGTGCAGAGAGCCGTAGATATATGTATAGAGAATTTGGCCAACTAGGTTCCAATCGAGCTGGTTGCCGATTAGTTGAACGGAGTGACGTGACACACAGGAGCCATGTTGTTACCCATCGTCACCGTCAGCCGATAAATTATTATGATACAAGGTCAACAACACCTATTATAGCTGTCACTCATACCCCTCTCCAACCCACAAGCACTTCCCCAACTTATATAACTTTCAAACGAATCCTCCATTTCATCTCCTTCTCCGTCCTATCCCGTCTATACTCAAATTTCATGCACCCTCTTCCCAAATTCTCAAGTTGCTACCCTCTCTTCTTATCACTCACTCAAATATTTGCTTCTCTATTTTACCTCGCAAACACTTCCGAAGTAACTAATTTTTTAAAAGAAATTATAACGCACTCATTTGACGTCTTCTTACCACGATGTTATTCATTCGGTGCAACTTCTGTAATTAGTACTCGTATGGTAAAAAAAATAGTAATAATTAGTTCTCGGACCTACCATGTATTCTGTGGGAGATCTTCAAATGTCCGAATACTGGCATGGATGGTTTTGTGTTGGGGAAACAAATGTAGTAATAGTTGATCGAGTTTGTGTTGAGGTCACGTACACTCGAAGGTCACACTTTATATACCATGAACACCGCTAGTATCCAGTCCCAGGGAATCGTTTGCACCACTGAGTGTACAGTATGAGGATTACTGAGGCAGAGAACCTAGCTACTAATATAAAACTACGTGTTGAGAAGGAAGGGCCTGTGTGACTCCCACGTGCCTCACCATAGTTAAAGGTGGCAGTTTGGGCAGCTGCATACACAAGAACAAGCATACCAAATACAGAACAGGTTTTAAAGATTATGGTTTATTTTAAAAAACTTGAATGAAGCCTATACGAAATAACAGATCACCTCAAATGAAAACCCTATATATAGTAAAGGTAAAAGTATACAGTTATATAAAGTCATGTTATAAAGTGTAAGATGATGTTTGTGGTTTCTTAAAGTGGTGATCCTACCAGCCCTGCAGGCCCGTGTTAAGGGAGATATGTAAAGGGGAAGTATGTCCCCTAACTCCCCTTGACCACAAACACACACCTCACCTGGTATACATGTGTCCTTTGACTCTCCTTGACCACAAACACACATAGCCCCTCACCTATCATGTGTGTATGTCCCCTGATTCTCCTTGACCACAAATACACATAGCCTACCCCTCACCTATTATATATGTATGTCCCCTGACTCCCTTTGACCACAAACACACATACCCTTCTCCAGGTATGTGTCTTTTGACTCCCCTTGACCACAAACACACCCTCAACTGATACGTGTATGTCCACTGACTCACCTTGACCACAAACACACACTTTTCACCTGGTATGTATGTTCATTGACTTTGACTCTCTCCTTGACCAAACATTCACCCTTTCGTCAGGTATGTTACGATCGTTTCATATATATATATATATATATATATATATATATATATATATATATATATATATATATATATATATATATATATATATATATATATATATCCTATTATACATTGGCTAAGAAGAGTTTGATATAGGCTTTTTCTTTGATCAAGGACAATGTGCCGTCTGAACTACTGTAGCCTACTCTAAAAGGTAGTTTAGCAAAACCCCTGGTCCAACTGCCAAGGGGTTGGCCTATATATGTAAGCAACACAATGCCTGCCTTCAAAGTAAGAATTAACCTATGAGTATGTCGGTCAGTCAAGCAGGATGGGCTGGATAGGCCTACTGCATTCTTCTCCACACTCTCTGGTATGGCAGCACACTGAATTGGAGGTAGTAAAATTTAACTACTTCTTCCAGGAAAAGGATCTCCATTGCTCAATTCGTATTATCTTGCCATACAAATTGAGCGACGAAAAACCGGCATATTCCTCGAAAAAGTTTAATAATACGACTCTGAGACTTGGGGTGTAGTTTAAAATAATCGATAATCTGGGGAAGAGTTCACTCTGGCCTCAAAGTCGACAAGGCGATGGGGTTTTCTTCGCATAATTGATAATGTTAATGCGAATTTACGAACATAATGAACCCCTTTACATTAGAATGTTGTCCACTAAATAATATAACTCTGAGTCTGCACCACCCATTCATCTACTATGAGTTTCAGGGCCCGTGAATCATCGTTATTTGCAATGATCTTCCAAAGTAATTGCTGTATCGGCTTGGTTCTTTGGCACAGTGTACAACACACCTCAACCTAATTTTTAGCAATGTAGTGCAATGGCAAATGTTGTTAATTCCGGCGTTTACTCTTAATTGTTATTGTTGCAAGACTGCTCCCGAGCAGCAGGGTTGCTTGGCACGGCTTCGTATCAATTTGACAGACAATATCAGTAGGCTACAGAGTGATTTCGATCTTCGTGTCGCTTGGACGACAAAAACACGGCAAGGTCTATCCGTATTCTCTCGACCGTGGTCCTTATAAATATATATTAATATAACGTAGTAAGATGGAGAATTTTCGTACGACTTCTTTAGCGACAACCACTCTAGTTTAAATATAGATTACCCTAGCATACTCTTCGTTTTTCTTCACACACAGGCTGGGCCCAGTGTTGAATTTCAGGAATGACAGTCGTAGAATACAGAGTTCACTTGTCTTAACATTAAATTAATATTCGGGTTTGATAACTCGTTTATATATTTTCAACTTTACATATTTTAAGATGAATATTTAAGTCTCGTCTGCAACAACCTGAGATTTTGAAAAAGAAGCCCTTATAAGTATTAAAACTATTGAATCCTGATAAATGAGCGGGAACAACATGAATCATACGTCCGACATGTGTCAATCAGGAAATCCATTATTTTGTATCAAAATAAGATTATTTTTTAAATTCTATATACCCAAACTCATACAGTAGTCCTAATGCTTCATACCTTTTGATTAAACCTATATATATAAACTATTTAAGTAACCAAGATACTTGTGGTCTGTTTACCATACGAAACTTTTTCCGTCGGCGTTCCTCTGTTCGTATTCATCAATGATATATTATTTACACTAAAAAATCCTGTAAATAACATAATAATAACCATAGTTTAGATTATATATAGGTAAAAGATATCTCATAATCTGAAAATAGTGTATAAGAACTTGATTATTTTAGTATTAATGAGATATAAATAGAGTAGTCATAAGGGAGGTGCACGAGTCAGGACACAGGCTATATCAGTGAGTGTGATGGTGTTGTTGTGAGCGGGACAGTGTTTGTTTTGACTCTTCTCTTGGGTGTCATGCATTAATTACAACCATTTACCTCCTGACATGGGTAAGTTTGCATCGATAAGGATAGATGATGGACTATTCTTGGGCCTGTGTGTGTGTGTGTGCCCCAAGGATAGAATAATATATGGATTTGTTGTAGACTTGACAGGTGTGTGTGTGTGTGTACGTCAAGCTCAGGTCACGATTATTTATTGTCTTTATTATTATTATTATTGACAGGTGTGTGTACCTGTGTCAAGCTCAGGTCACGATTATTGTCTATATTATTATTATTTTTTTGTGTATGTCTTGGTGTATTATTTGTGATCTACGTAAAGGAATTTCTATGTATATGCGATGCGATTTTTGACACTTTTGAATTACCGGTATTTAAATTTTCGAGAGTACAGTAATATAATGTGTATTTCATTTTGCCTGTATTGATGATGTAAAAATTTATCTTCTTTCAGTTTATTGGTTAAACAAATTAACGTTAGCATTATTGAAATATATAGTGGCATAACATAATATAATTGCTAACTAGATGAGGCAGTAAAAAAAATACATGTTTGAAGTGGTTTGATACGAAAAGAATTATTCATGAGTAAATATTTAAAAGGGTTTCATGGCACTGGTTGCTACAGATATACCCGTAAGAGTCTATAATTCGAAAGACTGACTTTACCAGAAAATTTGGGGATCTAACTTGAACCTTATATTGCATGTCCTTATGGAAATGGTAATCTATCAGTGCTGTACGTTCATCCATCTTAGCCGTTATTATATGTGAAGATATTAATATTGTTCATCTGTATTTTAATTCAGACCTATAGAGGACATACCTTTCATCAATATTGGTTATTGGTACCAAAGTTAAAGAGCTTTATTATCACTCTCTTTGTGGTTGCTGGGTTTTTAATATATTTAAAATAGTTTAGCATTCATTCAAAATACATTATTGGTTAACAAATCAGTTTTAATCCAATTTACATAAAAAATCTTAACCAGCAGAGATTGGCTATTACAGATGAGTCTCTGGACTAGTTTCTCTCTCTCATCTAGACCTAACACATCTAATCCTTTTTCCAAAGAGGCCTCTTCCTGTGTTCCTTACCAGTACAGTATTCACTCAGTATTTCGGATTAGTTGGGGCTACCCTCACTCAGGAAAAAGAGAAATAATAGCGAACTCTGGAGTTGCCCTCCTAGTTTGAAAATTTCCTGATATACCAGACCTATATCCTAGTGTCACAAATGCTTTTCTTACCCTGTACTGTCCCTTTACATGTAGAGTACTCGTTCAATATACTGGATATCAAATTATGTTCATCCATTCTGGTTGCACATTCATAACATGTATTATATTTTCTTATTTTTTATTTCACCTACCGTATGAAATTTTGCTGTAGCTACAGTATGTGTAGGTAAGAATGATTAGCACTAAGTACGAATGTGTAAATTTATATAAGAATAGTGCTGTATATTATTCATTGCATTCGTGTACCTTAGCATGAAAATTTCCTGGTCACATGTTAGTAAATATACCGTACTGTTTCTATTTGTGTCCCTCCTAACTTTATATTTTTTACTAATTTTTGTATAATGTTGGTCCAGATACTGTACTCTATTTTACAGTACTAGTATAGTGTGGTATGGTACTGTGTTTGTACAGTATAATATGTATCATATATTGTTTTTAAATGTGTACCATATATTCAATTCAGTATGTCTATGTGTGTTCATTTGTGTGTATCATTGGTTTCATGGATGCATGTCATTGGTTAGGAAATACTGTACTCTGCTATATATAATTCATGTGTACTGTGTGGTAGTGTATGTGTGTAGAACTATATAACTGGTACGTACTGTATCACTTGTCTGTCTAATCCCATACAGAAGTGGAGGTGGTGTATCCTTACGAGCCCCAGCATGAAGATGAGCTGCGGCTGAGTGTAGGTGATGTGATCCGCAGTGTTAACAGACAGGAGACAGGATGGTACCGTGGCACCACAGCCTCGGGTGCCTCAGGCGTCTTCCCAGACAACTTTGTCAAGGTAAAGTTCTGACAGTTTTTTGTATTTCCCTTGACTGTGCAAAGAAGTGAGAGATTTTTTGATGCATCCACAAGATGTTCATGTCAAGGTTTAAGCTCTTGATGAAGAGAATTTTTCTGCTGCAATTGGTTCTGAGTAGGCAACTGTATATTGTAATATCATGTAAGGCATTGTTTGTGGGGTGCTTGGAGTTGTTTGTATCCTTGAGACATGAGGGTGCTTTCTGGTGAAGTATTATTGTTCTGGATTAGTAAAAAAAACTGCAATGTCAGCTACTAGTTAAGGCTCGCTTGAACTGTCTCGGGAATGAATACAGTACATGCAGAGGACCTTCGTGATTTTCAGTGTTATCTTCTAGGAACTTATTAAAGTTAGCTTTAGTTGTCATTCAGTGTCATCATCACGGGTAACTATAAGCACTCAAAATCTAGAGGGATGTTGTGTGTTGTTATTTGATTCTTTCCTCCAATTCACTTTACACACAAACACACTTCCCTCCACATATATCCTTCACTCCAGTCCATCTATCTTCTCCCACACTCTCCTATTCTGTTACAATTATGGCTAACTTAGGGAATAGGCAAGTTCGGAATGTCAGAACCTATAGATTTACTCATAGAAGGGAGGGTAAGGAGTAACAACATACCGGTACTGGGTCCATCCATACTCATTACTCACTCACTCACCCTCTCGCCCTCTGTCTGTCTGTCTGTCTGTCTGGGTGGGAAATATGATGGTGATAAACAGGAACCAAAAGCCCGGACTTGTGTATGTGACCTTGTGGCTGTCCTCGCTTCGTTAATTAGGCAAAACGGGTTGATGCAATATGAATCATGCCATTTTGTGTGTGTGCTGACAGTTGATGGTGTTTCGCATGAGTGGATATATTAGTGTTGTTGTTGTGATGCTATGTTGGTTTAGGGTGTGTGATAAGTGCATATGTGATGTGTTGAGTGGTGATAGTAGGTATAAAACTATGGTAATATTTCTGTAGATGGACATTGGTGATTGTAGTTAAGGGAATACGAAAAGGTGACGACGTATCTTTCCCTACCACACTATTTACATACATTATCGTCACTGGGGGATTATTTACACTAGACTAATAGCATAGCATACATGATCTACACAAGGCCGAGATACAGAACCACGTGAATAGCACTGAAGGAGAAGGAGGAAACTTTAAGAAATGTCATCATCACTCTATAATACTCGTACGATTTATTTAAGCTGTTTACGTCATGGTATTGGAGAAGGAGGATGTGGTGTGGGGGGTGGAAAGGCTTGCTCTACTATAGCCTACTTTTGTTTTGTTTCCTTTTCTGTGTGTGTGTGTGGAGGTGGGTGGGTTAGTTATAGGCTGTGGTGTGTAAGCGGTGAGTGCTTGTTGGCGTGTCAAGGGCCTATAGTGCTATGTATGTTTATTCTAAGCCAACAACACTGCATCCTTATCCTTCCAACTTCTCTTTTCACCCCTCTCCTCCTACCCTTTATATAGCATACGTCTTACCAATACGTCATCCTTCCCCCCTCTCCCCCTTTGTTTCTTTTCTTCTCTCACCCCTCCACTTCCGCTACCCTTTCTTCAGTTGTCAGCCACTCCTGTCTCCCCTATGTTCATCCCGGTCCCCTACCTGTCCGTCTGTGTCTCCCGTATCCTCTTTCCCTCACGTCTTCCGGTACCATAGAGGAAAGAATACATAGTGGGACCTCCCGTTCACAGTGCTAACTAGAGCAGAAGCTTCCGATAAGAACATTGTTTTAGATTTTTTCTGTCATTACTGTATAATTTCCTCTCTTCATCTTCCGAGTTTTGTTCATGCCGATATTGTTTCTTCACTCAGACAGACAATCAGACAGACAGACAAACAAACACAACGAGGCCTTTCCATTCCTCATAGTTCATAGATTATATGTTGTTACCATTTCTTCTAAATCCTCGTCTCATAGTCTCACAAGTAGGCCAAGGTAAGTGAACTGGACATACACAGACAGACAAACTATATATAGACTACCCTGTCCTGCAGTGTTGACAAAGGCAGCACTTACGATAAAAAAAAAAAAAATACCATCGAGCATGAGGGGTCTGATGGTTCTGTAAATGATCGCCACAACTCATCATGACCCGGGAAAATAAACAAGCTATTTTTCGATATTCATCATCTGAGGTGTCAAAAAATGCTTACACCAGAATTGCACCGGTAATTTTTTTTTTATGATCGTGTGTACATACCCTATTTCTGTGTGGACCCGTCCCCCCCAGTTGTTGTCTCTCTGTTGTGTATGTATAGTTTTGTTTGGTGGTGTTGTTGTTGTGTGGTGTCGAGTCTCTAAGGTCAAGTTAAAGGGGAAGTATCCTTGTAAAATCAAAGAGTGACTGGCTCTCGTATGCAGTGACATCTGTATGAAACTATAATTTAACCTTGAGGGGAGATTCTCATGTTGGCAAATTGGAAGGCTACCAGCTGATTCCTCTTAACTATGTCAGAATAAA
Source organism: Petrolisthes cinctipes (assembly GCA_033782935.1). Classification (NCBI taxonomy): domain Eukaryota; kingdom Metazoa; phylum Arthropoda; class Malacostraca; order Decapoda; family Porcellanidae; genus Petrolisthes; species Petrolisthes cinctipes. Next base: position 62,656 of record JAWQEG010007381.1, read on the forward strand.
AGACGCTAGCCCTCAGTGGTACTAATAGAGGATCTGTTTATTTACATAGTTTGGAGGAATCAGAGACCTTCCTATTCCCCAACGAAAGAATCTCCCCTTAATTAATGGACAATGGTCACGAGAACTCACTTAATGGGGTGTGGGAGTAGGGGACAGGCTTGGGGGGGGGGGGGTTGGGGGGTGCGGGAATAGGGGGACAGGCTTGGGGTGGGTAGAAAGCCTGTCCCCCTACTCCCGCACCCCCCAAGCCTGTTCCCTACTCCCGCACCCCTCTAACCCCCCCCCCCAAGCCTGTCCCCCTATTCCCGCACCCCTTTAACATGGAAGGGGTCAAGTAGCTATGAGTGGAATGGACTTTTTTTTTTTATCTCATTTTTTTAAGTCTCCTCCCAGTGTTGATTTGGTTTATGGGAGTAGTACAGTGTTGGTTAATCTAGAGCAACAGCTGATTCCTCCAAACTAACTATTCCTGGCAAAACACACCATTATATTTCTTAATCTGATCCTGTTTCCTGACTGACATACTTTGGAGGAATCACGGTGCTCCAATGTACCAAAAGTATATTATTCTCTTAAGGTTGTGGATGAGGGTCTCGTTAGGAACACTCACCAGCTGGCTTCCTCCCCCCCCCCCCCACGTCCCCCCCCCTTTCTCTCCACGCCACCCCTTTCGCTACTCGCTCCCTCTCTTCTGCCCACGTCCCCTCCTTTCTCTCCACGCCACCCCTCCTTTCTCCCCGAGACCCCTCCTTTTCTTCCCATGTCCCCTCTCTTCTCCCCACGCTCCCTCTCTTCTCTCCACGCTCCCTCTCTTCTCTCCACGCTCCCTCTCTTCTCCCCACGCCCCCTCTCTTCTCCCCACGCCCTCTCTCTTCTCCCCACGCCCCCCTCCCATTTCTCCACGCTCCCTCTCTTCTCTCCACGCTCCCTCTCTTCTCTCCACGCTCCCTCTCTTCTCCCCACTCCCCACTCCAATCTCCCCACACCACCACACACACACCTGCTGGCTGACCAACAAGTGGAAATTTGATCCCGTCTGTGTTCCCTAACCCTTGGATGCACCTCCTTCCCTTCCCAATCTCTTTTTCTCCTTCCTTCTTCAACCCTTATTACTCCCCTCATGTGTCCCTCATTAACAAGGCAGATCAGGCTGGTGTGTATCGGTATATAGTGAAAAAAAAGGGGGGGGGGGGACGAAAGCAACTGCCCCATATCCATTTTATTTTTTTATTTATATATTTTAATTATAGAACAAAATAACGGCAGTGTTCTCTTCCCCTATATAATTTGTACGCCGAATATATAAGTATTAATTAAGAGTTTGGTTACAGTTGAGATCAATTTTTACCTCATCAGCAATTGTCTAAAAAGTTGTACAAAAACACCGAATCCGGAATGTGTGTGTGTGTGTGTGTGTGTGTTTTATCTTTAGGGCATAATCTGCTGCTTGTTTTTACATAATCTCCAGTGACTCGTTCCTATGTTTGTTTGTTTGTTTATGTTATTGGCATAGTCCTATCTGTGGTGGTCCCTTCGTCTCATAGATAATAATTTAGAAATGTTGTCACTTTATTATCTCTAACACTTGGTCCATTGTGGCGAATCGATAATGGTGATACCGTATATATATTTTTTTTGTTATTTAGTTTATCGTTGGGTTGCGTGAGGTGGACAGGGACAGTTGGTGTTGTTGTAGTGATCGGTGATGGTGGTGATGTAAGTGTGTGTGTGTTTGTGTTGATGGAATTATCATTGGGTTGCGTGAGGTGGACAGGGACAGTTGATATTGTTGTAGTGTTCGGTGATGGTGGTGAAGTAAATGTGTGTGTGTTTGTGTTGATGGAATTATGTCTTGAGTTGTCAGTAAATTATTCCTCGCGTTCTCTGATTGTTTTAGGTACAGTGTTTGTGATTGGAAGAACGTTGCATGGATACTACAGAACGTGTAAACTAGTACAGGGTATGTGTATTTAAAATAGGAGTATAGGGCTTTAAAAAATGTAGTGTTGCCCAGAGGAAATGCCTGATGAATTCCTCACCTATACTCTATGAAAAAAAAAAGCCACGAAGAGTGTGTCACAAAAAAATGTCTGGAGGTGAACAAGGAAGCCTTTTATTATATAATTTTTTCGGTCTCAGGAAATGCCTTATTAATTTCAGTGCTGGAATTGTTTGAGTTGGTATATATCCCGTCCCTGTCAGTGCTCTCCATAATGTTGTACTCGTTGGAGGATGTGAGGGAAGCTAATTATATAGCCAGTGTTATACTTGTTGAGGTATGTGCATGAAACAGGAAAAAAATGTGACCAGTGTTGTGCTTTTTGAAGGATGTGAAGCAAGAATAAGATATGACAACTGTGATTGTTGGGAGATGTGAAACAAGAGAAAGATGTGACCAGAGTTGTGCTTTTGGGAAGATGTGAATCAAGAAAAGGATGTGACAAGTTACTGTTGTACTTTTTTTTTTTGGGGGGGGGGGGGTGAATCAAGAAAAGAATGTAACCAGGTAGTGTTGTGCTTGTTGGGAGATGTGAAGCTAGCAAGGCAAGTGTTCTCTCTAGGTGGCCCGGATCCGCACCATGCACACACACACACACACACACACACACACACACACACACACACACACACACACACACACACACACACACACACACACACACTAGCTTATCCGGATTACTTACAAGTCTCATGAGGGGCTTCTGTCCACTCGCGTCGTTTGGCAGACTCAACCACGTCTACTCTACAGAAACGAATGAATCTAGGTCGCATGCAGTCGGTTTGTGTGTGTGTGTGTGTGTGTGTGTGTTAATTAAGCTGTAGCCGAGGTCAAATAATTCTGCAGAGGAGATGATGACATGTGACTCAGGCAATTTGAAGCAACACTGAATTTTGTGTTCTATTGTATTAAAAAACTAAGAAATTGTAGAAAAGCAACACTTCTTTTTGTTCATGACTGTATATAGAAAAAAAAATAACTTTTACTAATTCATTCCGTGTTATCAAGGAAAGGAGAGGTCGGCTAACGATCCCCGTACTCATTAAGGCAAGACTTGACCCTCAGGCGTCTTGGGTATACAAGTTACATTCATCCCCCACCAATCAAATTATAATAATATATAAGAGAATGATGCTTCCCGGACCCTCTGCTCGGCTTCTTGTTTATTATTAGGAAGGAAGGAAGGTCTGACTTGAGTTGAGTGGTTCGCATCCCTTGGGCTTGTTAAGCGGAGATTCTCTTGTTGACAAATTATAGGGCTACTGATTCCTCCTAACTATACCAGAAAACATAAAGACTCCCTCTGTGTTACTAATATAGGGGATCTGTTTCGTAGCACAGTTTGGAGGAATCAGAGACCTTCCACTTTACCAACAAAAGATTTCACGTTAATATTATGACTTCTTCATTAATATGCATCTCAAGTTGTCTGACTATTGACTTACCTCCACTAATTAGAACAAATGAGAACGTCAAGTCTCCCCGTTGTCAAAATGAATCAAACTGTCCATCAGTAACCATTAGTTCCATTCCTCTCTTTGTTAATTGTTGCACTGTGTCTTTAGTATTTATTATATTCCTGTTAATTCTAATTGGTTAACGCCAGACAATATTTACATAACGAATCGGTAATGGTTGTAGGGTTACGGAAAAAATATTACTGGAACCTGTGAGTGAGAATTTGAGTTGACGGTTTTCAAGTCTTGTGACAGATACGATCTTTTCCATTATAGAAGCTGTCAGTTTGGAAATCCTCCCATGGATCTTGATAAACACTTTACCCTTCGGGGTGAGGTTTGGAGGAAGATACTTCTGAATATACTGCAGACTTGCAATTATTTCTTGTTGCTCCTACACATTCCTAGCCACTTACTGCCTGTCATAGTTTTTTCAGCATTTCTTTATTGACGTATCTTTATAATTGACACTGTAAAATCACAAAAAAACTTGAGATAGTAAGCAACACAGGAGTATAAATTAAATTTTGGGACCTTTACCAAAATAGTGATTGATTCCGTATATATCAGATGTTAGGTTGGTAAGGAAAAAATTTAAGAGCTTAAATATTGTTGTTATTATTTCAACTTTCTTAGAAGGTGACGCTCGGGAGGGGGAAAAAAAATTACCTTACCCAACCAACTGACTCACTCACTGGTCGGGGTGGTTTCTTGCTCCAGACTTTGGTTGTGGAATAATAATAGTAAGAGCGTGTGTGTGTGTATGTACCGGTACTGGATGTAAAGTGGATGTGGAATAATAGAGAGAGAGAGAGAGAGAGAGAGAGAGAGAGAGAGAGAGAGAGAGAGAGAGAGAGAGAGAGAGAGAGAGAGACTGTGTGTGTGTGTGTAAAGTGGGTATCACACAAGCACATTTTCTTTCCTTTCTTTTACAATCAGATTTCTTCTTACTTAGATCACCAACTCACCTTAGGACGGAATATGTTTATCCCCCCCCCCAAAAAAAAAAAAAATAAGAATAATATAAAAAATACTATAAATATACAAATAAATATAATAAATGATTGAGGTCGGAGGATGAAGGAGATGTGTTATATAGTATGATATGTTCCCCTTCGACAGGTGTTCCATGATAGCCTTGAGTTATAAAGTCTGTTATGTAGTCAGGAGAACCGACTGTGAGAGGGATAGTATCATAGTATCAGTATGTGTAATCACTGGGCCCATGTGTTCATAACTACTCGATGATTCACTTAATTTGTGTGTGTGTGTGTGTGTGTGTGTGTGTGTGTGTGTGTGTACAGTAGTGTGTGTGTGTATGCAGGAGTGTGTGTGTGCAGGAGTGTGTGAGTGTGTGTTTGTTGTGTGTGTGTGTGTACTATATCGTTAACATTTGGATACTGGTACGTAATCTTCTTTCCTTTATTTTTTACACTTGTTTGATGAGTGAAAATATTAAATGGCGTCTACGATACTATACTGATCTAATCCCTTGTTGCTCCAAACGGTAAATTTGAGGGCTACTGATTCCTCCAAAATAGGTTGGAGGAATCAGTAGCCCTCAAATTTATCAAAAGAGTACGTATTCCCTTAAACTGTATTGCGTTTAATCATCTGTCAGCGGGAATCTGGTAGACATTTTATAGTAATTCTAAATACGAGACTTGAATTTGTTACACACACACACTTCCTTTGACGAGGCGGTAGAATGATAAACCTTCTAAATAGTGTACAGTCACGAGCACTAATAAGTATTCAGGTGTGCTGCGAATACCTAAAGACAGTAAATAAATGCACAATAAGATCTCCATTGGAATGACTTCGCTGGTGATTGGATATTAGTGCCTGTGACTGTACATTAGAGACCCTTTACTCTTGGGTCTCTAGTGTACACTCGGATACCATAGTCCCTAGCCCACCTGAGTAGAACCCAAAGATCTGAAGCAGGTGGTTTCTGGACGACAGCCCATCCAAAACCTCCATTGGTTCGAGATGTGTGCATAGCCTCGTGTCCAGAAATCGCCTGCTTTAGATCTCGGGCTTCGACTCAGGTGGGCTAGAGACTATGGTATCCAAGTGCAGTTGCCAAAATATGAATTGCGACAACTTTTGATGGAACGTTAAGTATATCAATGTCCATAGTTATTTGTAGGCATCAAAAGTATATAATGCAGACGAGAATAAACATTTATCTTTGTATTACATGCTTATGGTCCCTACAAATAGTTGTGGATGTTAATATAGTTAACGTTTCATCAAGATTTGTTGCAATTATATTTTGGCAACTGTACATATGATGAGATTTCCTTCCTCTACGATGGAGTGAAAAACTGACCAGATAACAGACAGTCACGATCAATGGGAAGTAAGTTTTAGGAGTGAATTTTATCCATCTTCCGTGAAAGTGATTTTTACTCCACGAGGTCGGTGTGATGACCTAGAGTGGCCCGAGATGATGTGTGACCTTCTCCTCCACGTTATCATCACCTCTGTCACTGTGACCTTACCTGCCCTTGTTTGTCCTTCCTCGGCCACTCTTTCACTTTCCCTCGCTCAGCTTTGTAAATCAGTGTTGGTATATGAAGCAACTGACACATTTTTATACTTTATCATAACCTTAATCCCTACTTTTCATAACTTTATACCTTTCCTACATGATATTTATTACACACAAATATATTCATCAATGATACATTTACTGGGGTTGTATAACTGTGCTTGCGCTTGAATATGATATGTGTGTATGCGTATGAGTATAATATGTGTCTGTGTGTGTGTGTGCAGGCAATAATTGTTTGTGTGCGTTGAGCTAGCTTTGTTGTTGCGTCACCACACACACACACACACACACACACACACACACACACACACACACACACACACACACACACACCTTATCTCACCTCGCCACTCCTCCACCCATAATTGAAGTTGTGTTGTTGGTGATGTTGCAGGGATTACATTGACAGGGAGGAGGGAGGGGGTGTTTAGGGCAGACAGGTGCTATACATATGTGAGGGGTAAGGGTATGTATGGCCCACTATAAAGTCGTACAGAGATGGGTATGTGTGTAGGATGGATAATGTGATAAGAATGGTATATAATAGAGAAGAGTATAGCATAGGATAGGGGTACAGAATTGAGTATATGTGTGTAGGATGACTGATGTGATAGTATGGTATTTAATGGAGAATTGAAGAGTATAACATACAGAGTTGAGTATATGCGTGTAGGATGAATGATGTGATAAGAATGGTATATAATAGAGTATAACATAGGATAGGGGTACAGAGTTGAGTATGTGGAGGATAACGTGGGTGAATCAGGATTGTAGCCTATGTAGGTGGTGAAACGTGTGGGACTGATGAAACGGGTGGAATACGTGGGAGATGGATGACATAGGTGAATTTAATTATGTGATAAGATAGATAATATGCGAACATGAGACTTGGCTGAATACGATAGGACATGGATGAGACTGTGTGTGTGTGTGTGTGTGTGTGTACTGTAGTGAAGAAGTGTTGTCAGTAGAGAGGGGTAGCGTATCGATCCAGTTGTTGTGAAGAGAGAAATCCACCCCACCCCCCCATCCGCGTGCCCCAACTTGCACATCCCCCTGACTCCGACCTGGGGAAGCAACACACACAAATCCTCCTTCATCCTCATCCCTAATTTTTGTGATTTTTTTTTTTTTTTTTTTTTTTTCACTTTCCGAAAATGCAACGATTCCCTTCCAGCTAATATTTTTGACCTTCATTAAAGTACGTTTTGACAAGTTTCCATTGTTTTTTATAAATTTTACGACATATATCTTAAGTACTGTACAGCTCTTATGTGAAGATTTGATAAGTCTTGCCTTGAATTTGCACTACATTTCCAAACAAGGTACGAAATGAGATGAGGGAATCGATGCATTATATTATCTTGTCACAAACCAGATTCCTTCCTCCTACCGTAACTCAGTAACATAACCTGTCCTTGGCTCTCTGACGTAATGATTTTCGTGCACAGTAGTAGTAGTAGTAGTTGAAGTAGTAGCAGTCTAGTAGGGGAAGCATCATTACCCTACACCATAAGAAGTAGCTAATATATACTGGTAATTAGTTGGTACACTCAGGGACTCAAGGTAGAAGTTATGTAATATGAGCCACATGTATTGTCCTGTATCACAAATCATACCCCGATTTACTTTTATTTTTTATTCCATACTGTTTGTTGTTGCTCAGACAAGTTTTCCAGTCACTGAGTCACACGGGGAACTGGGCATTAACCTTGATATACAAACCAGGCAGAACCCAGTAATAAGTTGTTTATGCTGTATAACCCCTGCCAGCATGCATTGGGTGACTAACTAGTCTACTTATAGTAAGGCTCCTTCAACAGTGACGGATGCAGACAGCCCTGATGTTGTTTCCTGTCCCCAGTATCCCTGCTTGACGTAAAAGGCGACTAAATGAGGCTGTCACTTCTCCACCTCTCCCCTTTTTTCATCTGTTACCTTCTTCATCCTCGGGCGTCATATGACCTCGCTGTTGCGGCGACTAGTATCAATCAATCAACCTTGTTTTCTGTATGATAATATTATGACGAGTAATTAGTGGATGCTACCAACTCAAGATTAAAGGTCTGAACATTTCTTTCCCACACTGTACTTTTAGTGAAGGTGTCGCTGCCCTTGACTGTTTAAAATAACCAGTTCGTTTTTCTTTACTAAAAGATGATAAAGTTCGTTTGTTTCTTTAGAATGTTATTATATGTAGAGGAATAACTTTACGAGACAAAACGTTTAGTGTGAGTGAGACAAGAGAACAATGTTGGACTAGGATATTTTTGGTGTGTCTTGTCACTGCATCTTAATTAATGTTCAGTTTGTAACAATGATTCCTGGGACTAGAATTATTGTTACAGGAAGTTTCATATAGTGTTATAAATGAGAGCATGTCATTATAACAGCGTCATATATCTACTGACATTTTACTTCGTTGAATATGTACAGTAGATGGATATTATAAGAGAAAAATATATATGTAGCTTATACATCCGTAATTCCAACCCAGCCAAAACCAATTTATTATTAATTCAAAGCACAGTTGAAGCAAGAACGTGGTACCGTAATAATTGATAAGTATTTATAGTAATCATCCCTGGGTTAATTAACTCTTTTTATAGTTAAGGGGAGAGCACAGTGTTGGTAAATCTGGAGCAAGTGATTCCTTCAAACTACTCCAAGCAACAGAACACCATTATATCTGTTCATCTGGTTCTGTTTTCTGGCATACTTTGGAGGAATCGAGGCTCTCCAATGTACCTAATGTATACTATACCCTTAAAGTTACGGTATTGTTCAACACCCTTGCTTGGTTCAGTGACTCAGCTCCTCGGTGTCTCACGTTTGATAAGCTTTATATTTTACGTATCGGTATCAGTAAGTGGGAACCGTTCAGATATCCGAATCTGTGTGTGTTGTTTGTGGTTTCCATGGTATCCCTTCCCCTCATCCCTGTACCCATGTGTGTGTGTTTGTGTGTGTGTGTGTGTGTGTGTGTGTGTGTTTACCGTTCTATACTCGTTGACCTTCATTGCTTGGGACCTACTGTTATGACACATGGTTGTATTTCGTCACGATACACAAGGCTAATGTTCGTTTTGAGGGAAGGAATATTTTGGCCTTTTGTGCTACCTACATATCGTGCCAGAGAAGTAATAATTTGGTCTTTTGTACCTAGTGTTCGTACATGTGTGGAAAGTAATAATTTGGGCTTCCATTCCTTAATTACTCCATTGGTGCTTGTGTTGTGCTTTCGGATATATACTGTATTGTTGATATATCATAGTGTTGGGTTGTTATGACACAGAGAAGCTGGTGGTCGGCTGTCATAATCCCGAGCTACTGATGATGTTTGTTTATACTAATCAATACTCAGTAGGCTTAACTACCAATAGACCGTATGTGTATATATATTATGATGTTGTAGTACAGTGTTGTTGTTGTTGTTGTTGTACAGTGTTTATTATTATAGTCGCCCTGAGACTTGAATCCCTCTCTTTTCCTCTCCCATGTCACTTACTCCATCGTTTCTACCCCCAAACTTGACTATACCTTACACTCACCCCACAACCTACTCTTACCACCTACTCTCACTACCACAACCCCACACGCCCTCTCTACTCAACAACCTTCTCTCACCACAACCCCATGCACCCTCTCTACTCACCCACCCACCCCACAACCTTCTCTCACCAACACCACCCCACACGCCCTCTCTACTCAACCACCCACCCACACAACAACCTTCTCTCACCACCACCACCCCACACGCCCTCTCTCCCCACCCCACAACCTTCTCTCACCACCACCACCCCACACACGCCCTCTCTACCCACCCAGCCAGCCACAGTCGTTGGTCCCCACCCCCTCGGGCCAGGGATAAGTGAGCGGGTAATATTGATCCTGATTATATTGATCGTGATATTTTTTTTTCTCCGTTTTCCCGCCAAATGATGCCGTCGTTGTCCCGCGCTTTCCATTGTTGGCGCGCCCCCTCACTCACTCACACACAGACTCACTCACTCTCAGATTCACTCACTCACTCAGACTCACTCACTCACTCACAGACTCACTCACTCAGACTCACTCACTCACTCACTCAAAGACACACTCACAGACTCACTCTCACTCACTCACAGACTCACTCTCACTCACTCACTCACTCACTCACTCACTCACTCAGAGACTCGTTCCGCTGATCTGCTTACCACTTCCGGCAGCACGACCGCCCGTTACCACCACCAAGGTCCAAACCAAGCATCCCCCTCTTTTTGGACCCCGAGTGAAGTCTGGCGCCCCCTTCCAGTACGCCTTATTATACGCCTATATTCCTGGATAGACCCCTCCCCCTACTCTCTCTCCACACACACACACACACAGGTCTTGCACGGCACAGTTTCTTAAGGGGAGGATGCAGTGTTGGTAAATCCGGAGCAAACTATTCCTCCAAACTATTCCAAGCAACAGGCCGCCACCATTATTTTTGTTCCTCTGGTCCTGTTTTCTGGTATACTTTGGAGGAATCAAGGCACTCCTATTTACCAAAAGTATACTCCTCCTCTTTTTAAAAAGTATTGAAGAACTGTTCTTAAATATAATATTTTAGAAGGATATCAAACTTGAAACCCAATAACAAAAATAAGTAAACAAATAAGTAAATATATCAGTCCATCACACATATATACCCCCCATGCAGACTGTCGGACCCCCCCCCCCCCCCCAGCAATGAACTAAACCCCCCCCCCCTCCTCCTCTTATCCCATTGCCCGAGCTGAGATGAATTATTACGGGGGAGAATTTTTGCACATTTACACACTTAGCAGGTTCGTTAATTTTGGCACACAAGTGAAATTATGCACGTTGCGAGGTTGGTTTGGGGGATGATGATGTATGTAGTGTACTTGTATGAGTGTGTGTGTGACGTTTTTATAAAGTTTGTTCTGATACGGTTTGTTGCATATTTCCTGTTATTCTGTGTGTGTGTGTGTGTGTGTGTGTGTGTGTGTGTGTGTGTGTGTGTGTGTGTGTGTGTGTGTGTGTGTGTACGCTAGAGTTTTGGACATTAAATGAGTTACGTTATATTGCAGACGTGTTAGCAATCTGTCCCCCATCCCCCCTCGGAAAAATATAAACTTGTGTGAGGCGTATAGGTTATAATATTATGTTAGGTTGAGTTGAGTACCTGTAGTATAAGGTATAATGTAAACCCAACTGCTGATGTAAACAGTCCATGGAGTATATATATTTTTCTTTGGCCCACTGTGTGTACTTTTAATATTCACGATCAATACTCCATTGTCGGTGGGTGTGATTACTGTGATGCGATTGTTGTGGATGTGAAACTTGTGGTGCTCTTGGAGGGAGGGTGAGGCGATGATGTTCAAGGATGGAAGGGGGCCATGTTAAGAGAACGATGTAATTAAGTGTCGTGTCCCTTCCTTTGATTATTTACGGTATATATATATATTGTCACAGTGGTAGAGAAGATCAGGAAGGATTGGATAGAAGAGAAGGCTAAGGTAAAAATAAATGAAGGCAGAACAAAGTAGATGAGAATAACAACAGAACTGTAGAAGGAAGATTAAATAAAGATAAGGATAATCGAGGGCAGGAAGATAGAGGAGGAGGAAGAGGAGGACAGATCAAGGTATAGCACGAGGGAGGAAGGAAAGGGGACTAGATTCCCTCCCTTCCTCCCGTTATGTAATTATGTCAAAGTGTGTGTGGTGGGGGTATTGTGAGCACCTGCTTCCGCTGGCCATTGTCCCCCGCCCCCTGACACACACCATTGTTACCTCACTCTGATCACCACACTACATTTACATCTATATACCACCACACTATAGGGTCTCTACCACCACACCGTACATAACATACTTTCATATCATCATCCACTCTCAATGTTATCTAGGGTTTGGTACTGTACATGTAGATATGGGATGGTTTAACTCATCAACACCACCTTGGCTGTAGTTCCCTCTATACATACCATACATAACATACTTTCATATCATCCACTCTAAATGTTATCTGGGGTTTGGTACTGTACATGTAGATATGGGATGATTTAAGGGAGTAGTAAACTGCTGGTAAATCTGTAGCAACTGATTTCTCCAAACTATAAGCCAAGCAACAGGGCAACCATTATTTTTGCTAATATAATCCTGTTTCCTGACATACTTTGGGAGGAATCAAGGTGCTCCAATGTACCAAATGTGTAGGTACTATTCCCTTAACTCATCAACACCACCATCAGAGGTCATTTTACTTTCTGTGTTGGTTGTGGTTCCCTCTATACATACATACCATACAAAACATACTTTCACATCATCCACTGTTAATATTTTCCTTGTCTGGTATGTAGATATGGAATGTTTTAACTTACCACCATCAGAGGTTTATTTTACTTTCTATGACATGTTGTTGGTAGTAGTGGTTCATAAAGTAGCCTAGAGAGAAAGAATTTTGTAAAGAAAATTCGCCCCACACTGTTTTTCACTATACATTGCCTTGGATGTCTAAACTATATTATAATGTAAAATGATCCTTGGTTATTCTGATTATCCTTATAGGCTACACACTGGTTAGGTTGGGTTACGAGTTTCCAAGTATACAAATAACCAGTCTCGCCTACACACACACACACACACACACACCTGAATGGCACGAGAACAAGTGTGTCTGTTTATTAGCATGTCTGATTATAGCATGGATGTATGTTTGTGTGTGTGTGTGTGTGTATGTGTATGGTGTGTGTGTGTGTGTGTGTGTGTGTGTGTGTGTGTGTGTGTGTATGTGTGTGTTTACAGTCAATAGCTCGTTACTACACACCAAAAGATATGCAGAGATTGAAAAAATGGAGACCTTCATTTGGCGAGAGCATAAATTCGCTCACCACCCTTCCTTCCCCTCTTCCCTTCCCCCCCCCCCCCCTCTACTCCTAGTTGCGAGGAATCCAGAGATCGATAATCCTCCCTCCCTTCCCTCCCGCTGTTCCCACCAACCAACCAACCAACCCACCACCACTCTTCACTCGCCACCTTATCACTCACACATCACCGTTTTACGTAACATCTTCACTTTCCTTCTCACACCCTCCCTCTTTCACTGGTGGCAGCATTATCTCTCTCTCTCTCTCTCTCTCTCTCTCTCTCTCTCTCTCTCTCTCTCTCTCTCTCTCTCTCTCTCTCTCTCTCTCTCTCTCTCTCTCTCTCATAGGACAACCTGAATCTTACAATGCTTGCCCATCCCTTATGAACAGTAAATCCAGAATACTCTCAAGCCGTATATATAAATTGAATCATATATCCAGAAATAGAAATGTTGCTAAATCGGTGAAGCAATAATACCTGGATGTCATATATATATTTGGAAAGGATTAACTCTGACCCAGTTCAGGTATTAGCTTGGAAAATACTTTTGCTTGCAGTACGAGTTGGTTATTTCATTTTGACTATAAAATATTTGAAGGTTCGTAAAATATTTGTTGGCGACTTTATCTTGTCGAGAACATGATACTGTAATAGTGTTTGTTTAGGAATGTATAGCTTCAGATGGCATTCCTGTATTTTTGCAAGTTCGAAATTATTAACTTGAAGAAAATTCTACTATGATTTCGCTGATATTTCCAGCACCTTTCCAACCTCAACCCCTTCTGTCCCTCCATCCCTTCCCCCTTCATCTCCCATCCTTCCCCTTCATCTCCCTTCTGTTTCCTCAGTCCCACCTCCCTTCTGTGCCTTACCTCTCACCTCCCTTCTGTGCCTTCCCTCCCTTCCCGTTTCTCCTTTCTGTCACTTTCCTCCCCTTTCCCCGTTCATCTTCATTCTCTCCCTCACTCTCTTTCCTCTCCATCACCCTTCTGTTCCTCCCTTCCTTGTCCCTCTCCATCTTCCTTCTCTCCCTCCTTACCTTTCCCCTCCATCTCCCTTCCTTGTCTCTTCATCTCCCTCTCTCACTTCAGTTCCTCCCTTCTTTGTCCCTCTCCATCTTCCTTCTCTCCCTCCTTGCCTTTCCCCGCCATCTCCCTTCTGTTCCTCCCTTCCTTGTCTCTCCATCTCCCTCTCTCACTTCCTTGCACACTCTGAATGCATGGTCTGATGGGGTAGGTAGGTAGGTGGATGGCCGGTGGTGATAGATCGATGCTAGAGTGTCTGTCTGGTCTGGTCTGGTCTGGGGAGAGTGTGGTGAACGAAGGACTCGAGACGGAAGAGTTTTACACACAAAGGATATTCAACGTCATTAGATAAGGGAAAAATATTTATAATTGATTTGATGGACGAGGCTATGAGTGAGTGTTTTGAGGAATGAATGAATAAATGAATTAATAAATATGCTTATGAATGAATGAATGAATGAATGAAAGGACGGGGGGATGAGTGAGTGTTATGCCGAAATAATTAATGTTAGAGCTTATAATCTTAATGAATAAATGATTAAGCTTATGTCTGAGTGAATATTTGATTAAGCTTATTATGCCTGAATGAATATATGCATGAAAGGAAGGCTGAAGGGATAGGCTTGTGGTGAGCATTGCCTGGATTGTGTAGTGTGCAGAAGTGATGGATTGAGTGATTGATGATTTATTGGCACCCACATGTATTAACACCCTTTATACACACACACACACACACACACACACACACTATCTCTCTCTCTCTCTCTCTCTCTCTCTCTCTCTCTCTCTCTCTCTCTCTCTCTCTCTCTCTCTCTCTCATCTCTCTCTCTCTCTCTCTCTCTCTCTCTCTCTCTCTCTCTCTCTCATTACCTTTGTTTATGTAGGTATATATTCATTTTCTCTCTCTCTCTCTCTCTCTCTCTCTCTCTCTCTCTCTCCTCTCTCTCTCTCTCTCTCTCTCTCTCTCTCTCTCTCTCTCTCTCTCTCTCTCTCTCTCTCTCTCTCTCTCTCTCTCTCTCTCTCTCAAAACACAATCACACCATCCAATCAATCAAGTAAGTGTACATGTGGCGCAGGTCCCATTCACGTGACCTCTATACAGCCAAGGGTAATAATTATAGTGGGTGGAGCTCTGTATTGTGGCGCAGCAGTGGTGGATGTGTGTGTGTGGAGGCTGGGGGTAGGGGGGGAGGGGAGGGGGGGGGGGGTGGAGAGTGATTAACAGATGAATGAATGAATGGATGGATGGATGGATTGAGAGGGAGTGACATTTTTATAGTAATGACGACGGGATGGGTATATAGTTAGTTAGTGGAATTTTTTAAGTGATTGGTATATTATTTATTATTGGGATGATGGTGGTTGCTGCTGCATGGGTGTGGATGGATGTTGGTGTTAGTGATAAGTTATGTCATGCAGTGTGTGGTGGATAAACTAAACTAGATATGGAACTAGGTAGGTGTGTGTGTGTGTGTGTGTGTGTGTGTGTGAAGAATGCAGGTTATACGAGTTAGGAAAATCAAGGTAGGGAGATGTAGGGGGGAGGAGAGACGATGTAGGATTTAAAAGGCTACACACACACACACACACACACACAGAGGGGTGGAGGGTGGAGAGAGCGTGCAACAGCATACTAACACTACACTGTAAACACTCACACTGCCTGGAATTCTCTCGACACTTATCCCCTTTTATCTCTCTCTCTCTCTCTCTCTCTCTCTCTCTCTCTCTCTCTCTTGTCTAGTCTAGTCTAGTCTAGTCTAGTCTACCTCATCTTACAGACGGTACCAGTAATTTTCGTTTCCACTTCCTTCCTTCACACTACACACTCCCTCCCTCCCTCATGTTTTTATCACATTTCCGGGTCCCCTACATCTTCCTATCTGTCGCTGGTCTTTAATCTCTTTCCTCTTCTCTTCTGTCTCACTCCTTTTTGTATCCACCGTTTCCTTTTCATCTTCCGTCTCGCTCCTTTTTTATATACCTTTTCCTTACACTCTCCCCCAAGCCATACATACATACATACACGTTTCCCCTCTCCCTCCTTCACGCACGGATCGAATACTACTTTAAAAATAAGTTCTTTGTACTCTTTTCGCCAAGGGAGGGACATGCAGTTACTTTGTTTTGATTGATTGTTAGTGAGGCAGTATTACTTTTTTTAGACCATGCAGAATTTTGTGCTTCCCATATACAGCTGCCCGAAGAATCTGTATGTTATCAGAATTTTAGCTTATCATTGCCTGTTTGTATTACCCTTGTGTGTGTGTGTGTGTGTGTGTGTGTGTGTGTGTGTTCCTTTAATTGCTTAGTTTGCTTTAATTAAGGTTGGCAGGTGTGTAGGTACCGGGCATACTCCATCTAATAAATTCATGATTACATTTAATATCGACACAAGCAATAATAACGGGAACATGTGTGTGTCCCCAAATGTGTCAAGGGCGCCAGGTTGTATAAAGGTGTCTAGATGTACAGACCTGGACATAAGTTTCAATACACATAAAGACAACTCAATGCTGTCTAATGGTTTCACGTTCTTATATATTATTACTGTTTTGAAAGGTGAGTAAATTGCTGCTTGTAGTAAATTAGAAGATGCTGTTTAATTAATCTATTTATTGGAAAGTTTACCAGCTAACAAACAGAGGGAATTAAGATGTCAAATAGTGAATAAGTAGCGGCTTGTAGTAAATTGAAAGATCTATTTAATCTATTTATTGGAAAGTTTACCAGCTAACAAACAGAGGGAATGAAGGTGTCAAACGTTTACACAAGTCACTCCTATAATTATGTGGATGATTATTATTAACGCCAACGACTGTACATTTATCTCATCAGGTTTTCAAGGTTGATCATTTCATGGGTCTTTCTGTCTGTTTGTCTGTCTGTCTGTTGGGTTGGGAGAGTCGGTGTTGGCTCATATGATATTTTGGAACTCCAC